>JAUCNO010000795.1:4690978-4703986 GCA_032353835.1 Enteromius viviparus
GCACACAAAGGGTTAAAAATTAAAGGCACAAGTTGAATAAATACATCTGTCCCCGCCGGCGGGTACGCAGAGTTTAACAGGTTAAAAACGACAAAAACGTTCCACGCTCCGTCATTGCGTTATCGACATTCGCTTCTGGTATTGTTTTGAAAATGCGCCCTCTATTAGCAAAAACATACACATTGTGCCTTAAAGGTTACAGGTATTCTTGATACACAGGCTCTCATGATCAGTCAGTCCCTTTTGGAAGTTTTGACCCACAGCTTACTAAATACTGGGGAATGCAAATTATATGACAATAAAAAGATAAATCAAAGCTAATTGCAATTCTATTTATCATATACTTTCCACTGCAGCCTAAACACACAATATTAACCCAAGTAATAGGCAGATGTTTATATTATTTTGTCCATCACCTGTAGATGGATATGTGTATACATAAAATGCATATATAAACATAATCTAAAAACTTATACATAAGATGTTATTTAGAAAAAAAACCAAAAAAAAAAAAAATATATATATATATATATATATATATATCTTATGCTCACCCTGCATTATTTTGATTGCGAAATATCTGTTGTTTTCTAATTGTTTATTTATTTTAAAATGTATTCTGGAGATGGTAAAACTACATTTTCAGCAACCAGTACTCCATTCTCCAGTGTTTTCAACAATAAGTTGACAGCAGTGATGAGGATGGCAATGTTGTTGTTTTGTAGATGTGCAGACTCGTTTTACCAGGCATGCTTGAGAGGTAAACACAGAGCCGGCTCTGATCATATCTGTTAAATTCTGAAAATGTTTATGCTTTACATGAGAGCTTTTGCTTAATCTCAGGGGGAAAGGCCTCATTATAAACATATCATCAGAAGCTGCATCTCAGCCACAGCCAATGCTGTCAGTGTATTCTGCCACTAAGGTACATCTATGTTGGACACAAAAAATGTAATATGCTTATGCCTTACAGAATAACATGCAAAAAAATAATTTAATGGGTCTTTCTCTTCTCTCACACGTAGATATTTGTAACATATTTCTCTCGCTGTTTGCATGCAGAATACAGGTCAAAAGGAATCACAGTTCAAGTAAGTCCAGTACTGGTAAACATCTTTTTTTTTTTTTTTGGTCACCTTGATGTTGTTTCTCTTTCTTTGTCCAGTGTGTAGCCCCATTTATGGTCTCCACTAATATGACTTATAATGTGCCTGTGAATCCACTGGTGAAAAGTGCTGCATCATTTGCTAGAGATGCTCTGAACACTGTGGGTTACACAACATACACAAGTGGATGTTTAACTCATGCACTGCAGGTAAATCTAAATCAGTGTAGAACGGTAACAATTTCTACTCTCTTACATATTTTACATATTAACTTTGTATAGTATATAAATACAGCGTTGTGTTATAATGTCCTATTAATTTTTATTTTATTTAAATGTTATGGAAGGATAATTTACAATTCTTTCTTGTTTCAGAACTTTGCTCTGTCCATCTTTTTCCCGGGCTGGCTGCGTCTTACGTCCTTTTGTGTGCAACGCATGACAAAATTCGCTCACAAAGTTGAACCCAAATTAAGGGAGAGGATTGCAGAGACCAATAACAAGCAAGACTGAGACAAATCCATGGACAGCAGAGATGAAAAGATAGAAGAAAAAAAAATGCATACACATACACAAAAAAAGCATAATATTAATAGATATTTTTACTGCAGTGACGGGTAAACGGATGCTTTGTTACTACATTCACACACACTTAGGTAACCCTTTCAGTCGAATCACTTCAACGTTACATATGGGAACTCGCCAGAGAGACCTATCTGCTTTGAGCTTTTACTAAAGGCCAATGAATATTGTTGTGCACTGATTGCGCTCAGGTGCACCTAATCACTGCATGAGTATAAGAGGGCACGCGCACAGTGCACCTGCAGCTTTTTGCTTCAGAGCTGTTGCTGTTTTGGAGCTGGAGATCTGTTTGTTAAGAAGGTGAAGGAGATCGTTGGAGAAGTTCCTGCAAAACCTGCTCTCTCATCTGACAGCATTTCCTTTCCTTCCTGCAAGAGAAATTGGAGCGCAGACTGTCCCCTTCAACTCTCAAAGTATATGTCACTGCCATAGCTGCATATCATGACGCAGTGGAGGGCGCGTCCCTCAGGAAGGATCAGCTCATCGTCAGATTCCTCAAAGGTGTGTGCCGGGTGAACCCCCCGAGACCAAATCTTTTGCCCTCTTGGGACCTAGCCGTTGCCCTAGCCAGGCTGCGGCTGGCTCCCTTCGAGCCGCTTCAGTCAGCAGAAATAAAATTTCTGACACTGAAGACAGCGCTTCTCATCGCGCTGGCCTCTATTAAGAAGGTAGGGGATCTGCAAGCCTTCTCTGTCGACGAAGAGTGCCTTCAGTTCGGCCTGATTCTCACATTATCCTGAGACCCCAGCGCGGTTAGGTGCCCAAGGTTCCCACCACGCCTTTTCGTGATCAGGTGGTGAACCTGCAAGCTCTGCCCCGGGAGTTACTGTGTTCTGAACGTGTGCTGTGCCTCTACATCGACTGTACTTCAGACGCTCTCAGCAGCTCTTTATCTGCTTCGGGGGTCAGCAGAAAGGGAATGCTGTCACCAAACAGAGGTTGGCTCACTGGGTGGTAGAAGCCATCTCCCTGGCTTATTTATACCAGGCAGAGCCTTGCTGACTGAGCGCACACTCAACAAGGAGTATGGCCTTGTCCCATGCGCTGGCTCATGGCGACTCTTTAGCGGATATATGCAGAGCTGCGGGCTGGGCGACACCCAACACCTCCACCAGGTTCTACGACCTCCGCATAGAGGCCGTGTCTTCTCGTGTCCTTTATCAGGACAGCAGGTGAGCGAGAGGACAGGCTGGTGCCGGCTTGCTGCGCCGCTTCCATGGAACCCGCGCTTAACTTCTCAGTGTTCCCTTCAATGTGCGTAAACCTCCCTGCCCTGCAGTCGGACTAGAGCGGAGTAGCTTCGGCTGTGCTTCCTCTGGTCTCCTTCCCCAGAGGTGTGGCATAAAAACATCTCCACGGTCTACACAAGGCCTGTTCCATGGGTGTTCCCATATGTAATGTCGAAGTGATTCGACTGAAAGGGTAACGTCTAGGTTACGAAAGTAACCCACGTTCCCTGAAGGAGGGAACAGAGACGTTACACTTTCTCCTGCCACGTCTTTAGGGTCGTCTTTAGGGACGCCGCCAACGGCTCTTCAGCGAAAAGCTGCAGGTGCACTGTGCGTGTGCCCTCTTATACTCAAGCAGTGATTAGGTGCACCTGAGCGCAATCAGTGCAAGCCAATATTCATTGGCCTTTAGTAAATGCTCAAAGCAGATAGGTCTCTCTGGCGAGTTCCCATATGTAACGTCTCCGTTCCCGTTACGTTCGTAACCTAGATGTTTTTTAAGGAAGTTGGTTGATCTATTTCTATGTAAAGGTTAACATTCGCATTTGCATTGTGTATTTGTATCATAATCCGAAAGTCTCAACCTATGCACCCTATTTATAGTGTTACAGCAGGGTAAATTGAGAGAAGGTAAATACACATTTTTATATTTAAAGTAATATATATTTACACTACTACTGTTCAAAGGTTTGTGGTCGGAAAGATTTAATAAAAGTTTTTGATACTCAAGGTTGCATTTATTCTTTCAGAAATACAGTAAAAAAACTGTAATATTGGAAATGTTATGAAAAAGAATAGTGTGTAAAAGAACAGCATTTATTTGAAAGGGTTTGGCCTGTAAAACAAATCACAAAAATTATATATATATATATCTTACTGAGCCAGATTATTTGAATAGGACAATGTACACAACACCTTTACTTTGAATAATAAAAAATATCCTGGCATTAACAAAGAAATCAAGCTGTTCAACAGTGATATGAATGTTAGTGCATCATTAAATTTGCTGTAGCAATAATGAATAATGATTAATGACGACATTTACTTTTCAAAAAGACAGAAAGATCGTGGAAGGAGTACAAATTCTTTTCATTGTGGGTATATTTAGTTACAATGGTGTTATTCCGCCCCCCCTTGAATCAGCATTTTTTTTAGTCTAGCTGGCAACAGTTAACTATAAATCATATAAAAAGATGGGCCTTTAACCACTTTATAATCATTATACAGTTGGCTTTGACTTTTACATACAGTTTATTTATTACTTTACCATAACGTGACAAGAAAACCACACAACCTAGACTGAAGGAACAGCATTATAAATTTAGCCTAAAAAAAGAGGCACTGAAAAAAAACCTGAAATATTTTCTTTAATCACATAGTCTTCCGTTCTGTTGACTCTACATTCAGTCATATGATTGAGTTTTTGAATAGTGCTGGGGAACCACAACACATCCTAACTGAACTTCCTGACTTGATCCTAACAAAATTGCTAATAATGTACTTGAATGATTTTTGATTTCAGATTGTAAATATATTATCCATATTACAGTATATGGAAACTGGATTGTGTAAAGCAAGCTGTGCATACTCAAAGCACTGTTAAAACATTTTATATATAATAAATGTACAGAACGGAATTGCTTGAATACATCTATTATTTAGCATAAGACTCCTATTATTACAGATATGATAAAGGCCTACAATTCTTGGGCTTTGGCATTGTGTTTTTGTTTGCTTAACACATGCGCAAATGTGCAAAATATTCAAGTATTAAGCCAGTGTCCCTTTTCACTTCACAAAGACCAGCACAGACAGAGCACAAACATCATCTTTTGCCCTGATCAATCAGACGCCATTCACAAGCTCCCTGCTCCTTTTTATCCTAATGGGCACGATCATAATTTAACTTCAACCCAATCAGCACAATGTGTTTGAATGATACAAATGGAAAGAAACAGGATGTAAAAACAACAAAAGGTAATGCAAATAGACAGGGCAATTTCTTGAGGTACACAATATGAAATCCAGTCTAACAGATACACACAAACATATACACGAATGTAGTAATAATAATAAATATCGTGTCTATATAAATGGCAATATGACAGTAAATACACAATGAATGCACAAATCCAACGCATGAGCTCTAAACGCAAAGTTGAGAGTAGCGGTTATTCCATGACAGAAAAAAAACAATGATCCGAACCCAAGAGTCTTAATAGCTCATAAGCTCTAACTGGGTCGCAAAGGCCCGTTTTTATCAAGAAAAGGAGGAATGATTAACAAAATTCTCCAACAGTGCACTAAAATTACAAAAAGCGAGTAAACGGACTCACTTTGCACTGTTGCTGTGCCAACAGATCTCATTCAAGACAACCTCTCCTATCCTAATCACTCCACATTTTTCTTCCCATACGGCATCTTGCAAAAACACATAAACATGGATCACAAGAAATGCAAACAGTCGCTTTCCACCAACACTGAACTTAACATTAATGAGAACAAATGGAGAACAAAAATAACTGCATCAGATCATGATTGGCAGTATTTACTCATAAACCCAAAACACACCTGTTTTCACCTCTAACACAAACACCATCAATCCGTTTTTAAACAACATTTTTACCAAGAGCACATATTTCACCAGTTTATGATCATGAAAAAAAAATAAAATAAAAATAAATAAATCACCCACAATTTGAGAATATTATGAATCAAATACACTCATATTCTGCTCACTAACATTCCAGAGGTTCCTTTCAATCATACAAATACATTTTGGTTTTTGTTTCTCAGAGTTCAGTACATGTTACTGGTGTGACCCCGTGAATCAAGAGAGTCGGGCCCAGGTCTCGCGTCAGCGTGTCCAGCTGCATCAGGTACTGCTGTGACAGCTGGGAACTGGGGGGAGGGTGGGGCAAATACAGGAAGCGGACTGCTGCCGTAGAGCTGTGTTCCCTTAGCAGGGCATTCACGGCACACAGGAAGTCCTCTGTCACTTTTTGAACCTCAGATTTTGGCCCCCTACACATGCGTGCAATGTTATCCCATGCCACGATCTTAATAGCGGCTCGAATCCTCAGCTTTCCCAGCAACTCTCTAAACTGCTCCTCTTTGGCCAGCCAGCCATGGTCTTCCGATTCAGACTCCACACAGACAAATATACGCAACCTTGCACGGCGCCACCTGCTGGCCATGTTTAAGACACATGCCATCTGAAGCAGGAAAAGACTGGAGACGTCTGCATAACTGGCGCTGCCTGGGGAGAGTAGGTTTGTTGGCCATACGTCAATGGTGTCCATGTTGTCATTTGCCCTTACATAATTTATGCCTTTGGTCTCGGGTGGTAGCTGGTAAAAATAACGGCCTAAACAAACGTTCTTGCCCATTTTTATAGCATCTTGGATGATGCTTACATATTCTTCAGGCTGCAGAGCGCGAGGGCTCTCGGCATGGCGCACTGGTGGAAAATGGGCCTGTAAGGACGGGAGGTCCACGCCGAAATTATCCCCCTCACCCCTATCACCCTCACAAAAGACTGGGTCCTGAAGGAAGTAGTCCTCTGGATAGCAGTTGTCATAGAAGCCCAAGACCAGAGTATTAGGCTTCATGCCTCCTGAAAAAGAAGAGAATAGAAGTGGAAAAACCATAATTTTGGATGTTTTTCATTCAATAAGAAGGAACTAGCTCATTGCTAACTCACTTTGGAAACGGAGTCATTTGTTTTTGAAATGGGTTGCACTATTGCTGCATTCCAGGCAACCTGTAACGCATGTTTTTCCAACGCTCTACCCAGTGAAAGTGCACTAGAACGGCCCTCAAACCTTCCCACCAGTGAACCCGTACTAGATTAATGTACTCCCAGTTATGACGTCAAATAGCCCGCAAAACAACAATGGCAGCCCCTAAGGATGTGGTGTTTATGCACATAGTACACTTCTCTTGCATTATGTGCCGTTTTCCTCTTTCCCTCAAATAAGCAAGGAAAGAACCTTTGCTGATAGAAATGATAGTAAATAACCAGCCGCGCTGGTTTGTGTGCATCTAGCTACCACTTAGACAGTCTGGCGTGACTTGCCTGGAACGCTACAAAGTCGTGGATCGGAAAAAAAATTGTGTTCCTTAATTATTAACAAAGAATATAATAATTTGTTCATGTATTAACTAACTCATTCATAAATCTGGCTGCTACAGTCATGCCATGTTTGTTTTTGCATGCTATTCAAAAGTAAACATAAGTCTATAGAAACATGTTTCTTGCCATACTTCGCCATAAACTTGTCTTTCAGTGCATCAGACTGAACAGAGATTGCAAAGTCACATTCCGAACTCGGATTAAAAAAAAAAATAAAAAATTCTTCTAAAAGAAGAATATAGTATGTAATGATTACTTATGTGATAACAGTGCTCATTTACAGGCGAACAGATAAAGGAACAAGTTCATCTGCATACAAGTGCTCAACACTACTGAAGGAGTTCTTTCACTTTATACCTTTAAGCAGTATTGGGGGAAAAATACAATAATGTATTTACTGATGAGAAGAATAAGTCAATCCTAAAATATATGACTTTTAACATTGTGGAGCAGATGCCATGTCTGATCTAGCTGAGTTCTTACACAAACAGTGTAGAAAAACAAACTCTTACCATTTCTATAAAAAATATTTCACTAGATATGTACTTATACAAAGATAATTTGTAATCTGATTGATCCTTCGTGGCTCTGTGTTGTTAAAATAAAATGATTAGGAAATGTCTCACCTAGTCCAGTAATGCGGAGTAAATGTTGGGTGCCCTGTCTGACAGATGGGGAGAGAGTCAAATCCACAAAGGCCTTTACACCCAACTTATCCACTAAACTCAACCAGAAATTATACTGTGCCTGCACCGGGTCTGCTGGCAACACATCTGTAAGAAAGAGTTCAGAGAGGTTGTGTTCAGTCGTTAGCCTCTTTCTATTCTGAACATTTGACAAAATTGGATTCACGAAAGACTGCTTAGTATCTTAAATGTATAGTTCACTCAAATAGTATAATTCTGTCAATTTAGACGGTTAAAACAATTTAAATCTTTTGACAAAATTCTTTTGTCCATAAAATGAAAGCGAATGCTTTTGTTTAGAAATGCTTTGGAATATCTTTACCGTCCTGCAGAAGGAAATGCAAAACAGGTTTTAAATCAAATGTGGGTGAGTGAGTAGACTTTTTGTTGGTACACTAAACAGTTAAGTTCATGATCTCTCTATTTAATTTTTTTAACAAAATTATAATAATAAAATAAAATAAGATAAAAAATAAATAAAGCAGCAAGCCATCCATGGAGGTGGATTAGATTAAGTTAACACTCAATCTGATTTAAATGGACAGATTAAAATGGAATGAGAAATACATTTCTCATACAGACATACATACAAAAAAAACGTCAAAAAGAATGACATTTGTTTGATCTTAAACTGGATTTCTGTAGACAGCTATTCATTAAAAACACTGACTCTGTGATATTATCAGATACATCTTTCTTTGTTTAAGCATCCTGGCCAGCCTTACATAGCAACAGTGACCCTCCTTACATGCACTTGTGGTTTAGCATTCTGGAACATCATGCAAACAGCTTTTCTGTATCATTTGAGAGATTAAGAAGCCAGAGAACACACCTAATGTGGTCCTAAAAATCCATATGTGGCAAATGACTATCTTTATTCTATATACCTTGAAAATTGGGTTCTATCATACAATTGCTCCCTATTGCGTCCTACCCAGATCTCCAATCTGCACATGCCCAAGAACAAACAATCCTCCTTTCTTCAGCTGGTTCACAAAGCAGATGAGCTGACAGGAGGAGCGTGGGTTCGCCACCATCAGCAAGACCTGAGGCCGCCAGAACTTGACATGATCCTTACGGGAATCTAACATAAGCAGATACTTCCTCACCTGAAAGAACCACAGAAAGACTTATCTATGTCATGTTTTTAAAAGTTCAGTGCATTCATTTGTGGCTTGAGAGTATGTGAGGGTACCTGATGGAAGATAAGTGCTTGGCTGATGTAGCCCCAGCTGCTGGTAGGAGAGCGGTAGTGCAGGAACAGGAGGAGGAGCAGCAGCAGCACAATACTGGCCGAGGAATACACTGGGTTTATTACGAACATCATTACCACACAACTTATAATACCCAACAAACATGTGTGCCAAGAGAAAAATTGAAATGTTGGCCTGGAAAGAGAAAAGAAGGGAAAAAATAAATGAATACTGAGTCAGTATGTAATAACATTTTATTTAGCAAGGATGCATTAATTTGGTCAAATTTAAAATGCACACACACAGGCAGAATTTGTTGTTTATGGGGACTCTCCATAGGCCTCCTGTACAAACACCAACCCTCCACCTCAAAATACCTCTTACAGGAAACTACAGGCATTTTTAGATTTTCAAAAAACCCACCATTAAGTATGTTTTTTAAGCCTTTTAAATAACGGGGACATAGGAAGTCCTCATAAACACACACACACTTAGAGCAGTACCTGAAGTTTGGAGCAGAGGCCCATTCCAGAGCCAGACAGGCCAAATCAACCGCTGCATACGCCAACAGGTAAAACACTGTCACAATACCAGCTATCACATTTAGCTGTCCTGCAAACAGTGTACACTACAACACAAACACACACACACTCTTAACAATCATATTCTTTAAATAGTGTCACAGAAGTAGCATTGAAAGACACATGCACAGAGCTCTCTATACCTGCACCAGACCCCAGGTGTAGAGCACAGACACCCATGGGTTCCCAGAGCTTGAAGTGACTGCAGCCGGAGCCAGAGGCAGACCTGAAACCAGATCAACAAAACACTGACACACAACAGAAAAGTAGAGAACCACTATCTCCTTACTCCAGGATAATATTACACGATGATATCAAAACCAACAATTTTACTGGGTCAGCAGGAGGTTGACATAATATTCTTTGTTATATCCAGGGTGTCATGCATGTTTCACCATTTATCTGTTTATATTCATAATCAAATTGCACTTTTGTAAGCTATCCTGGAATTTCAGAAAGTAATGCAAAACATTTCTAGTAAAAATTGCTGTAAACATTTCAATCATTCAAGTGGCGTGAAGCTTTGCTCAACCATAAAAAACAGATCAAATCTGCTGTTTACACCATTTACTTTTTAAATGCAGTTCCATTTAATAAATCACACAAACAATGCCACTGGTGATCCAACAACCATGACCTCATGTTTTCTTTTTGTACATGCAATGAACAGGCTTATTGCTGAATTCTAACATTCCTGATGTTTTATAACTGGATTTTAGGATGCACAATATTAGATGTTTGCCAATATTTTTCAAATCAGTTTGGCTTACAGTCGATGCTAATAACAGTATATATTGTTAAAGTCTTTCCTGTGCAGAAATGATAAACAAATTATCATCAACTTTGGTTAGTTGAGCAAAAACTTACTTATTAGAAGTAATAAACATTATTAAAAGTCTTGTTGAAAGCTTTGAAAATATCTATTGATAGATATTTATGAATATCTGTTTTTTGTGATTTTAACATTAATAGATGGTCTGAAGTAAAAGAGTTTTTATAATCCATTTGAAAAAAAGAAAAGATTACATATAAATCAACATTATAAAATCCTAAATATCTTTAAAATTCAATAACATTCCTCTTTTCATGCATCCCTTCTGTGTTTTTAAAAAGATGCTCTACTTAACATTGTTACATAAATTGTGTTATCAATCAAATCAATCAATCAATCATTTTCTGTGATTCCTGTGAATGATTTGTTTTGAGAAGAAAAATGTACATTTTCAATAAATTCAATAAAATCAATTTCTCAGACAGAATAGCTTGATTATGCCTAACTACTGTATATAACTGATTTAAGTAGAAAATGGTCAAAGAAAATATGATTTTTTTTTTATTTTTATGAAAATGTCATTTGTTACCTTTTCACAAAGATATGAGCTCTCACATCATATAAAAGCCTATAAAATGTGACAAAAGAAAGTTACACTGAAATATATTCACTAAGCATATTTTCCTTAGAAGCCATGAATACTGCTTTCCAAGTACTTCTCATTAATGTTTTCCCATAACACTTCTTGTGGAGATGTCAACATCCCTAACATAAACATCTCAGTATCTGTTTCCAGCCAGAAATATATCTCTTAAACAGACTAAACCTACAAATGTCCAAAACCACATACTAACCAAACAGCTGGTCCAGAGCAAGCGCATGAAGGATTCGAGAAGCTCCTATCATGGAGCACATAGCAGCTGAGAGAGATGCGCAGTACACCCCAATCGTCACGAAAGGAGGCCACACGTTCACACGCTGAAACACTGCGTAATCATTGATTAACAGCAACCTGAGAGACCAAGAAATGACAGGAAAAAAATTTTCATTGTGTAAATTACACAATTAAAAATCCACATTGCTTAAATGTTGTGAACAGCACCTGTCGCAGGTGGAACTCAGGAGCAGGAAGAGAAGCACATAGACAGTGAAGGTGCATGACACCGCCATGATGGTCCCTTTAGGTATTGACTCACTGGGGTTCTTCAGCTCACCTGAAAAGGTGAGACAAATCAAATTACATGTTTAAGTCACTTATCCAATATACAAGTGTTCTCAATATAGCAAAAGTCAACACAATTAGATTAGAAACCAAAAAGAGGATGCAAATAAATAAAGGTGTCTGCGGTTGTCTGGTTTTGTACCCGACATGTTGGCTCCTGCCATGATGCCTGTGCAGCTGGTGAACATCACAGCAAACACAGTGGCGAAAGACATCATTGTGTTGGTACTGTAGTCCAGAGAGTAGTGCGCTACAGGGAATTTGACAAAACAAATTAACATAAGTGGTATATATATATAATTATATACATTACAGGAAATTTTATGTGCCCTGATGAATAACTGCAGATGCTATTATATTTAGCTGCATATGAAAACTTTCAATGAAAAAATTAAATTTTCTCTATATGTACCACACCATAATATTATCAACACCTTGTTAATGGCAAATATCTTGAATAAAGAAAAATATTTGAATACGAAATCAAATTCTTTGCTGATTTATATACAGTGAGGTATTTGATCACCCTGTGATTTTGCAAGTTCTCTTACTTAGAAATCATGAAGGGGTCTACAATTTTCAGCATGGTTGCATTTCCACTGTGAGAGACAGAATCTAAAAAGAAAAATCCGGAAATCACATTGTATGATTTTTTTATAATTTATCTAGGAATCACCGTTTCAAATAAGTATTTGCTTATTAGCCAGATATCTGACCCTCAAAGACCTGTTATTATAGCTACACTCTGCTCAAGATTATAAATTAGTAGCACCTGTTTGAGGTCAAAGTCTAAGAAGCAACACGGGCAAAAAGAGCTGTCAAAAGACACAAGAGACGAAATTGTAGACCTTTACAAAGCTGGAAAGGGCTTAGTGAAAAAACAACAACTGTTGGAGTGATTGTCAGAAAATGGAGGAGGCTAATGAAAACTGTCAGTGTCCCTCAAACTGGGGCCCCACGGAGGATCTCTCCTCGTGGGGTATCAATGATGCTAAGAATGGTGAAGAATCAGCCCAGAAATACACGGGAGGAGCTGGTCAATGCCGTCAAGAGAGCTGGGACCATCATTTCCAAGGCTACTATCAGCAATACACTAAGACCTCATGGTTTAAAATCTTGCATCGCACAGAAGGTTCCCTCTGCTCAAGTCAGCCCATGTCCAGGCCCATCTGAGGTTTGCAAGGGACCATCTGGATGATCCAGAGGAATTATTGGAGAAAGTCCTGTGGTTAGATGAGACCAAAGTAGAACTTTTTGGTCTTAATTCAATTCGCTGTGTTTGGAGGAAGAAGACTGATGAGTATCATCCCAATAATACTATACCTACAGTGAAGCATGGGGCTGGAAGCATCATGCTCTGGGGGTATTTTTTTTCTGCACCGGGGACAGGACGACTGCACTGTATTAAGGCGCGGATGAACGGGTTCATGTATTGTGACATATTGGGCAAAAACCTCCTTCCCTTAGTAAGAGCATTAAAGATGGGTCGTGGCTGGGTCTTCC
>JAUCNO010000795.1:4704086-4719486 GCA_032353835.1 Enteromius viviparus
CTTAGAAATCATGAAGGGGTCTACAATTTTCAGCATGGTTGCATTGCCACTGTGAGAGACAGGATCTAAAAAGAAAAATCCGGAAATCACATTGTATGATTTTTTTATAATTTATCTAGGAATCACTGTTTCAAGTAAGTATTTGCTTATTAGCCAGATATCTGACCCTCAAAGACCTGTTATTATAGCTACACTCTGCTCAAATTATAAATTAGTAGCACCTGTTTGAGGTCAAAGTCTAAGAAGCAACACGGGCAAAACCAAAGAGCTGTCAAAAGACACAAGAGACGAAATTGTAGACCTTTACAAAGCTGGGAAGGGCTTAGTGAAAAAACAACAACTGTTGGAGTGATTGTCAGAAAATGGAGGAGGCTAATGATAACTGTCAGTGTCCCTCAGACTGGGGCCCCACGGAAGATCTCTCCTCGTGGGGTATCAATGATGCTAAGAATGGTGAAGAATCAGCCCAGAAATACACGGGAGAAGCTGGTCAATGCCGTGAAAAGAGCTGGGACCATCATTTCCAAGGCTACTATCAGTAATACACTAATACGTCATGGTTTAAAATCTTGCATCCCACAGAAGGTTCCCTCTGCTTAAGTCAGCCCATGTCCAGGCCCATCTGAAGTTTTCAAAGGACCATCTGGATGATCCAGAGGAGTTATTGGAGAAAGTCCTGTGGTTAGATGAGACCAAAGTAGAACTTTTTGGTCTTACTGTAACTCTATTCACTGTGTTTGGAGGAAGAAGACTGATGAGTATCATCCCAATAATACCATACCTACAGTGAAGCATGGGGCTGGAAGCATCATGCTCTGGGGGTATTTTTTTTCTGCACCGGGGACTGGACGACTGCACTGTATTGTGGGCCATGTATTGTGACATATTGGGCAAAAACCTCCTTCCCTTAGTAAGAGCATTAAAGATGGGTCGTGGCTGGGTCTTCCAACATGACAATGGGAAAAACAAGGAGTAGCTCCGTAAGAAGCATATCAAGGTTCTGGAGTCTTCAGACCTAAATCCAATTGAAAATCTTTGGAGGGAGCTGAAACTCTGTTTCTCAGTGACAGCCCCGAAACCTGACAGATCTAGAGAAGAGTGTGCGGCTTCTGTACCAAATATTACATTTTTTTTGGCTCAAGTGATCAAATATTTATTTGACACAGTAATTCCAAAATAAATTGTTAAAAAAAAAAAAAAAAAAAAAAAAAAAAAATCATACAATGTGATTTCCTGATTTTTCTTTTTATATTCTGTCTCTACAGTGGAAACGCACCTGTGCTGAAACTTGTAGATGATGATTTCTAAGTAAGAGAACCTGCAAAATCACAGGGTGATCAAATATTTATTGACCTCAATGTATATATTTTGTTTTTGTCTTGAAATGTTTTGTCTCATTATTTGCCATTACATCGTATTATACGTTAATACTATAGTTTAAATATGTAGGGTCAGAAAAAAGAAAAAAAATACAGTAAAATGTAACAGTACAACAAAAAGGTATTGTGAAATATCATTAGTAAAAAAAAAAATCTACTTTTTTAAAATTGATAAGGTCACTTTTATCACACTTCAAAGTGACCTTGGAGAATAAAAGAAAATCTTATTGACCCTTAACAGTGTACATAAATAGTACATACAGTATAGGAAACACTACCTTTACCATTAAATCAAAATGTTCTTTTGAGGTATATTTTACGTTCCTGTACACCTTTTCCCATTAAATGCTTCATCTAGCACACAACACAATCATGACCAGTTTCATTTCCTTTTCATGCCTTTTTAAATATAGCTGCTAAATAGCCTCAATAATCATCATTACAACCACACAACCATCGCTACCTCTATTGCATTCACAATCATCCTACTCACGTCCGAGGTTGTTTTTTAACGTAGTGCTGTTGAATCCTGTGTAGCTGGGGCTGACAGTGACGGTGTTGTTGTTGCCGTATGTGTGTGTGATGTTGAAGTGCTGTGGACTGAGTATCAGAGGACTGATGATGATAGAGATCAGTGACACCGTCACCACCAGCAAAATGATAAAAGAGGCTTTGGCGTAGATATGAGCACCAACCAGACACACCACCAGACATAGCAACAGAACTATAGAGGAGTACAAAACAGTGTACCAATAACCCTGCGGCAACACACGCAGCCCATGTGACACAGCAGAGCCTGGAGAGAGAAGAAAAGAGATGCTCCAGTGTAAAAACACAAGCCATACGCATATAATTGCTGTTTACTATAGCGTTATTCAATGCAAGGCTCACCTGGATCCTTGCCAAAGATGTCCAGTATGGCCTCCACCAGACCAAGTACATAAACACCACACGCACATACCTTCGCCAAGTAAAACATCAGACCGATACTGCCTCCAAACTCTGGTCCCAGAGAACGACTGATCATGACTAAGACTAAAGAGTTAAAGGTGAACAACATTATTCATACACTCACAAACAGCAGATTCCCATATGATCAAGCTTGCAATTCTAGCGCTCTGTTTGGCAAAGAGATAGTTTAAGGATACAGTAGGCCCCGCCTCCTTCCACTGCACCATTAGTTGAAATAGCACATATAGACAGGATTGTCAAGGAGACGATAAAGTAGGCCACAAACAGCATTAGGAGACCATGGAGAAGACCAGCATGACCCACAACAAAACCTGCAAAATCGACATTACACTGTACATTACAGAAAAACACACGTAGAGGGAGAATACTTTATCAAGTCTCTGGTCATTGACCTTTGTCTTTTCCCATCATTCTCACTCACCCGTGCGAAGAAAGAGTACAATACTGAACATGGAGAGGATGGTGGGCACCATGACACCAAAGAAGGTGTTGAGTTTGCGGGGGGTTGATTTGGGGGATCCCTCTCCTGTCCCTGCTGGTCCAGCCCTGGAATCTTCAGCGTCACCCGTCATGCTGTACACCCCGTGAACAAGAAGAGGAGAGTGCTCGTTTGCCATGGTCTGAAAAACAGGAACCTGCAATTAGAAACCATATGAGTGTTTCCTGGTTAGCACATGCAAATAAAGACAATTTATATGTCATAGAGTCGAGCTATTGAACAAGCAATCATTATTATTATACAAACATTCATAATACACACTATAGCACATTTGGGACCATTAAAGTTTTTCTTATTTAATACTTTTATTTCTCAAAGGCACATTACACTGCTCAAATGTGACATTGTTAAAATACTTCTTTCTGTGCATCAAAGTAAATATCCTCACTAAAACAACTGTCAATTATTATAATGAAGGCTGGAGGAGGTTGCTGAAAATTCAGCTTTGCCATAATATAAATAAATGACATCTTAAAATATACTGTAAAATATTACTGTTTTACTTATTAGATTATTAATTCCTACATTGCTTTTTGTGCTTTCAAAAATGTCTAATTTGGAGCTGCTTTCACCATAAAATGTCCATTCCCACGACTTTTTCGAGGCATGCAAATGCTATATTTAATATACTTTTTTCATGACCATTGAAACCTTGAGACTGTAAGACCTTAATCGCCTACTGAAGCGCGTTTTTAAAACAAAACATCGCATCTTTCTAGTAGCGGAAGTACATGACAATGTAAACAATCCGAAGTAACTGTTACGCGGTTAAAAAGAAAGATTGCATTACGGTCCTACACATGTAAGGATAATAGCATATTAAAATATGTCGCGGCTAAACTAACATCAGTTGTAGCTGTCTGAATAAACAAGCAGACATTAATCCCAGAAAAGCAGTTGGCATTTCTAGATGAGACCGCCACCTCCCTGAGCACTTAAGGATGCCTGTGCGTTTTATGGTTATACTGACACATATAACGGTGAAGTATAGTAAGAAGATGGAGAAGCAAACATGACCTACCTGTCCTTTTGGACAACAGCGGCGGCGACGCCAATCTAAAAGCGGTATGTAACTTCCGCTTTTAGGAAGAAACTACACAAACCGCAAGGAAGCCAAACTACTCGTTTTGACCATGTGGATGCAGGATGTCCTGAAACCGATATGTTTCACCAGAGCATCTTGTCGCGTTGGTTTCGTTTCTTTAAAGATTCGCAGGTGGAAAGTTTTCGTCTGCAGCCTCAGATCTCGTGATCATCAAACCCCCGGGACATGACGGATGGTGAGGAGCGCGCTCTCGTGTCCCCAGTGAACCTGACTATAAACAACAGACAGCAAGAGCTAATGAAAACATAAATCGATTATGTAACGGTCCGTTGAGATCATTAATGATCCTCTTAAACTGCAGCAGGGCTGGACTGTCCCGCCTGCCCCTCAGTTTGTTAAAAAAATAAAAAAAGGAGTCACGGGACAGAAGAAGCGCCCATGTGACTTCACAGAGAGGATGGCTCAAAAATTACAAGTACGAAACGATTTTGAGTTGACCACAAGAGAACCGTGTTGTTTACTATTTGATTCGTTATTGTAAAAACTACAGTCAAACCTTTTATCAGTTTACACTCTATAGACCCACTTAAAATGGAGAGGAAAAAAACTTAACATATTCATGGTACTTTCTACTTTCTGCAATACTTCATTCTTCTCTGAAGTGCTGCATACTAAATACAAAAATAATTAGTTTCAGTTCTTACTTGTGCAGGATGCACATTTTTTGTGTAGTGATCAGTGGATCAAGTCTCAAGGCCAGAAAATGCCTTATTGTGAAAGTTTAATCATAGATGGGGCCCCTTTAAATGCTTTGTACTGTAACACTTGCATTGTGGTTTTCATCTATGAAAACAACTCATTATAGTTATGCTGCGAAGTGTATGAGAAGTTTTGTAAATATGAATCCGTTTACACAATCTGGCAAATATATATATATAAATATAAAAAAACTTAGTTTTTTGGACCATAACATATATTCTCATAAAATGCATACATCTTCTCTTCACTAGGCCTTGGACTGAATCAGACATTTGCTGGTATTTGGTAACACTGTACATTGTGGTAAAGAACATATAGTACTGTATTCATGCACACTTCAAAATACATTGAATAATTCTGGGTAATAATAATTCTGTTTTCTAAAATGTAAAGATTTGTTAGACTGCACTGCATGACATGTATGCTGCATATAAAATAAGTCAACAAACACGCAAACCAGCCAAACTGAAATGCAAACTCATGCTCTAACAGTATGTGGCACTTACAGAACAGCAGAAAGACAGTGGTTACCCCTGTACATATATTGCTAAAAGAAATTCTGTTTGAAGAAAGTCAAATAGTATTAATTTAAAAGCAACTATTCAGATTTTGCATTTGCTATGGTATTTATTAATAACAACAAGTGAAATATTGAGTATTTAATACTTAGCATTATATAATATGCATTTGTTTTTACACTTAACATTTTAACCTGGACTAAAACACACCAGCCCAGAAAATATAGCGAGATAACCATTGAAAAAAACTCTTAATTCTTTATTATTGCACTCTTTTGGACTTTAAATCAGTTTGAAACATGTTTTTGTAACATCATTGAATACTGCTGTGATAACGTACCAGTTTCCACAATTACCATGCTTAAAAAAATACTGTCACATGCCTAGACTGAATCCAAAGACTGTGTGTTGAGATGTGGCCAGACATAGGAGGGTCCGGCTGGGAGGAGAGGGAAGGTGGGATTTGCCACCGGAACAAATGTGGGCGAGTGTTTGAGTCGATGCTTTTTGAGCTGACCGAGTTCTCTGAAGCAGCATCCACACTCAGCACAGCGGTACGGTCTCTCTCCGGTGTGAATGCGCTGGTGCTTGTGTAAGCTGTCCAAATGGCGGAATCGTTTCTCGCAATATCTGCAAGGATATGGGCGTTCTCCTGTGTGTATGCGCTGGTGTGTTTTCAAGCAGTAGAAGCGCCTAAACCCCCGGCCACAAACGTTGCAGCGGTGCACTTTATCAGGGCTCTCCATAGTCCTGGTGAACCCAGAGTCGATACTAACAGGTGCCGCCAAGGCCAGCAAAGCATCACCATCACTCTCCCGCAATGAAGGCAAGGAGATTTGTGCTAATTCTTGCATGGAGTTGGATGAAGATGCTACAGCTAGATTTGATGAAGGAGGCTCTAATGTAAGGGAATCAGGATCGTCTTCGATTTTAATGGTGCCCTGTTTGACATCATCAGAGTCCTCCATCACCTGTATCAGCTCCAGCTCATTGACATTCCCGGCTGGTGTGCTCATTTCAAACTCAAACTTTCCCATGTCAGATGCATCCTCTGGTGGGTTTGAAGAGGGGTCTGGATTTTCTGGTTCCTCATGTCTCCTCTCACTGTCTGTTACTGTCGAACTGTTGTCTGTAAAACATAGGAAAAACTCATGTTAAAATTTTTTTTAGAATGTAAAATGCCTTCTATTTATTTTTAAAAGCACCCTTTAGGTTGTGGTATTGTTTTGCTGTGAAATCTCATGATTTTGAAGAAATAAAAACCAAGTATAACTTTCATATTATTCAAAGAAAAAAAAAACTAGACCAGTTGCGCACCAAGTGATCACAAGCAAGACTATGTGTGCTTTATATACAATAAAGATTACTGTACTTTGCTTGCAAGGTGAGTGCCTGGATGTGGATACATTTCTAAGGAGATTCATTCATAACTGAGTATTTATATACACTAGTAGTCTGTTATATTATCTATCTATCTATATCTATATCTATGCATTATTTATTTTTTGTCTAAAATTGTTTCTATTCACTTCAGTTTTTCCCTTAAAATTATATTAGACTGTGCAAGATTGATAACCAACTTTGTGCTCACTGGTTTGGAAGTATTCGACTTGCAAACGGTAAAAATGTAACCTTTTTCACCCTGATTCGTGATGTAAAACGAGCCCTCTGGCTCATCTTCTGGTTTGTAGAGAGCAGGAATGTTTTCCACAAGATTTTGTGAGGCCGTGGGTTCACTCGCGAGTGCTACTGAGGTCCCTCCTCTTGCCTTTCTGCGGTTGACGCATTCCCGAGGCCAGTCTGACTGCACCGTAGGAAGACAGAGTCCAACACTAGGGAGATTTTTGGAATTGTGGATTCTTCCCGGTGAGTTTCGGAAACTCTTGCGGGAGGAATCTCTGCTTTGCGTCTGTAATGTTGGGCTTCCATCCGCAGCGCGCGACGGAATCACAAAAAGTGCGTCGTCTGCGTTTGTTCGAACGATATTTGACCCGGGCTGGTTTCTGTTGAGAAGTAAACACTGTTTGATGTTCTTTTCGGCCGCGGTCATGTAGTAGCGCACTGCTTTCAGCTCGCTCTCGGAGATCTCCAGTCTCTCGCGCAGGGTCTGGTTTTCTCTGTGAGACTCTGCAGCTGCGTTTCGAGCAGCGGCCAGCTTTATGCCAACAACTCGCGCAGTTTCTTTTAAAACCGTTTCGACGGCGCATCTTACCGCCTGGTCGATAGTAGAGGCGAGCTCGCACTTGAGAAAAGAAACGCTGATGTCCATGCTCAAAGTCATGGTTAAGATCCAAGGCAGTATTTCACTGGGAGATGTAATGCTGTATGCGTGATTGCAAAGCTCAGAAGAGACGGGTTTGGGTTCTGCCTTTGCTAACTGAGGACTAGAATAAATTACGGCCTCACTTCCATCACTGGTATAGTGTTACTTCGGTAACGCTACCTGGTTGTGATGTTAAAGAAACAGCAACCCACAAGTGTTTGGTAAATCTTACTCAATCTGTCGCGTTCTGCTGTCGTCAGTGTCGAAGAATAATGACGTCAACAGCAGCATGGGATTTTGAGTTTTAGTTATAGATTTAAAACATTTATGAAAAAAATTATGTAAGTATATAAATGGATCCATGTGAGAATAAATGGCATTTATATAGAAATGAAAGAAAACAGAATGTAATTGTTTTTGAGAGCTACAATGTTCTGTAAACTGCACTTCTTATTAATACATAGTCAGAAAAGAACCATCAAAAAAGGCAACTGCCTCTCCGGAAAATACAAGGTAATTTCAAGTAAAGAGCAGATGTGTTGCATAAAGTATGAGTTTGTACAGGTTTAAATAATTTAAAAAAACTTGCTTTAAAAAACTTCTGTCTACCTTTGACCTTTAAAAATTGTTTGATTAAACACACAACAGGGTTAAACATTAAAGGGAAGCTTGCAGGAGAACACTAGATTAAGCACTGCTTCTTTATTTAAATTTTGGTTGGATAAAAAGGTCAAACAACATCTTCCTAACATTTCATAAATTATTGTGCAGTTGATTTTTTATTTTTGCACAATATATATATTTTTAAATCATTGCTGGAAATAAACAATTCATTAATATTACATTAGCATTTACTTATTTATGCATACTTTGATTTTTATTGCGGCCTTAATTCGAATAATGGCAAAATGTGGACAGTTTTTCTTTGCTGTAAGAAAGAGCAATAGCGCCCTCTAGAGGTTGACAAATGAAAAACACAAACTAGACCCAGTGTTGTTGCACCAAAATCTGCTCGTTCTGACACCAGAATGTGAACCCTCCTCTTTCTCTGGTGTCTGTGAATCTGAGCCCTGTTTAGCTCATGTGAAAAGGAGTGTGATCACACTGCACTCCTTATCTTCTCACCCATCCATTCATTCTTCCCATGTCATCTGTTGGTAGAAGTATATTTAAAGCATTTAATTAGCCTATGCATTTTTGTATTGCTTATAGCCATTACATTACATCTACCTAAGTGGTTATGAATGTATGTCTGGAGGATTCATGCAGAACAGTTCATGTCCATCCAACCACATACTTCTTGCATGGGTCTGTGAAAATGGTGTTGCTGGGCAACCCATCCACAGCTATACTACAGTCCCTTATGGGGAGTAGGGCAGATGGAATGTACCATCATTACATTTGGGGAGAGGGGGATGCATGCTGACCATATTTTGTTGTCCATAATGCGTGGGGCAGTCTAATGGTGCAGAGTTGTAGATCAAACAAGTAAATCACTGTTTGATATTGATTCACAGCAGTACAGCATAGACAATCCAGTCTGTCATATATTTTAATACGGGCCAATCATCAAGTGCAAAGTAGAATTATCTGTCTGCCCCTCCCATCAACTTGTAATTATGGCAGGTGTAATTAGGAGTGTGTCTCCGGTGGGTGGCAGTTTATGTCTCTAGAGAAAAAGTGTGCATTGCATTACACAGCGCCCTTACATGGGAATTTTAATTACAGCTCTAAGTAATTTGAGAAAGTGTCTGTGAACTTATCTGGATAATAATAGATGTTGGGTAGGCCTATTTTTAGAAATGTTTTGAAAAATACTGGAAATAAATGTATCATTAAATATGCTCAATCAGAACAGAAAAGACAGATGTGATAAGTGAATTTAGTGTTTGCATAGGTATTACAATATGTACAGTATGTTTTATTTCACTGTCCCCGTAATTCAAAAGGCTTAAAAAAAAACTACTAAACAGTATTTTATGAAAATCTATAAATGCACACTATAAGGGGTAGTTTTAGGTGTAGGGTCAGTGTAGGACAATACCACATACAGTCTGTACAGTATAAACACCATTAAACCTATGGAGAGTCCCCATAAATCACAAAAACCAACTTGTGTGTGTGTGTTCATAAAATATATGGTTCGTTTTCACACACACACACACACACACACACACACACACACACACACACACACACACATGCAAACACCTCTTTTAAAAACATAAAATATTATATACTATATTTAACAATTTTAACAACAATCCATATAATCAATCTTAATTACACTCCACACAGAACACCAAATATAGCCTTATATTCAATACACAATAAACCATTAGTCATAGAGAGAGAGTATTTTTTTTATTTCATGGCTAGTTCTTGGCCCTCAAAACACTAGCTTATTAATAGGTTAATTAAGTTGGTAGTAAAAAATTGTAATAAAAGCACAAACTGACAGCAACTAACGGCACTTCCAAATACCCCGTTGGATCCTCGCCCTTCATCATTATTATAGTTTGTTCTCCTTTCTCAGCTCCCTTATGCTTCTTCTTCAAGGTAAGTCGCTTATTTTCGACTCTTCTTGCGCGATCTGGCAACACTGCGCGCAGGAGCGCATTCATAGTCACTGAGCGGCGCGTAGGGGGAATTCTGTCCAGTGTCACGGTTTTCTCCAAAACATTGATTTCTTATCTTTTACAGAAGTTTAAATAAAGATCTGCTTATTCTTTATTTCACCTCTGACGAAAGACCTGATATTAGCGGCCTAAACTCGACTGTGTTCCAGCGTGAGGTGCTGTTCATCCCCCCGTTTGCCAGTTTCGCGGTGGAGGTCTGCGCCGCAGTGGTACATTCGCAATAAAATGGGTGTGGTTGAATCGCGCATATGTGATGCTACGCGTTTCTGGTGCAGACCGAATGATTTCACACGGGATTGAATTGACAGCAGAGCGAGCGCACATTATTTGAATTATTTAGAAAACAACTGTCCTGTTGTTTATGTTAAATTCACCCCGCCTCCTATTCTGGCACAGTCACATTTGAACTGATGGACGGGTATGCTCCTCCGGAGAGATAACCAAGTCGATTTTGGTTACTTTATTTTAATTTTTTTAAAGGGCCACGGGGTGCCTCGCGTTGTATTGAATCGGTCATTTCTTGAACGAGGAGCGACGGTCTCAACGAAGAGACCAGAACGAGAAGACGGAGGAAGAAGACAGTCGGGAGGGAAGAGGCGACGATCAAGCAACGCAATTTAAAGACAACGACTTCATTTGAAAGCTTTACTGTATTTGGACTTATTACAACTGTAGGTAATCATATTATTTGATGCGCAAAATAAGTTTGTCCTCCCAGTAGCAACGTCTGTCAGGAATACCGTGGAAAAGGCTTCTTCCCATCCTCACTAAACGATAAGGGCGACATGGTAGCTCCATACTTCACGATTACATCGTTTTGATTGGTTTCGTACATGAAACACAGTCGCCGAGGCCTAACTAGCACTAGGAAAACCCGACAGTATGCAGTCCTAATCATTTTCCAGTAGGAAAAAAAAATCCCTGCGAATTACTTCCGCCACCCACTTCAGCATTCCTCTCACTTTACGCGGAGACTAAAGCCAAACAGGAAGATTAACAGGTAGGCCTTTATTAATTTCTAAGATTTATCAATGTTGTGACCCACACAAAACATATGGATGAATAGTAGGATAGGAATCGGAGATGTAGACGATTCAAATGGTTCGTGTTCAGTTGTAATGTGTTATTTTCGCTCATTTGGGATTTACAGATTCCCCCCCACACTAAATCACTCGTGGATTGTTATTCACAACCAATAGGAATATCATAAAGATTATATATATCACATTACATCTGTTTTTAAAGGGGCTGCATGTGTTATTTCAGCCGTGAGTCGTGAATTGATGGAGCAGAAGCCTCCTGTTCTTCAGCTCGCCGCAGCCTCCAGCGCTTTACTCACTCCACAGCACTGATTATGGCAAGCCGTTTTAACATTTACTGCTTTATACTAAATATATTTATTCACTATTTCATATAACTAGTAATCAATCTAATAAGGACTACTATAATTTTAACTTTATCTAGATGCATAATCCACTTAATAGCCCACTGTTCACCTCATACTAGTATTCATTCCAGTCGGTCCAGTTTTCACTACTCAGAGGGCACTTACGTTTTTTGCTTATCTGAATAGTTATTATAATATATTTAAGCTTTACCAGTATATATGTTTTAAATATTTATGTTTATATTTACACTGGTATTTATCCCATAGCTATCTCACTATTTACACTTGCTTTATACTTGTCATGTAATACCAGGCTAGAATGGCTACTTCATTTAAAATCTTATTGGTAGAGAAACATTTTTACTAGTACAAATTTGAATACACTGTCATGTTAATAAATGGCCACCAGTGTTTGATTAGTTAATACCAAAAAACAAAATGGAGAAGAAACTGCAATAGTAACTAAAGAATAAGCAGTGAGTAATTAATCTACTGCTAAAATTATAATAGGTATCAGTATGGGATATACTAGGTATCATACTAGTTATGAACGCTAAATCCCAATATAAGATACGAGTAATTACTCAATTACATGATTAGGATTGAAAAAAATAGCATTACATATTGATACTAGTCAGTTTGTATTACGTGTTAAAACGGCTTGCCATATGCAAATGTCAGTAGCATGATAAAAGAGGACGTTCGTAAATCTGTTGTTCTGGGCGTAGGATGATCTGACTGAAACATAAACGTAACACATGTGACAAAGCAAACGCACGTTTTGCAGCTGTCTCCCGGGTTTAAAAGGATACGAAGTTTAAATAGTTTCCGTTTTTCAGTGAAAACAGCGGTTGGTGCCGCTTACTTTTCCCCCCCTTTCCTTGCTTTATGCAGAGCATATGCATTCAGCTGTAGGGGTGGGGCAAAGTCTGACATTTTTTTTTAGTTAATGCAAACAGAACTCCAAGGACACCTTTTCAACGAGCATACAAGTAGTAACTTATAAGCGCTTTAGAGTTTGATTATTTAATCTGATTTAACCACAAATGCTTCTGTGCACGCGCCATTCTGCGGCAACATGACGCTTAAAGCCGGATGCAACATGCTGTCTCCACATCTCATCTGTCTGTTCACCAGCTTCTGCGTGTATAATAGTCGTACAAAACATTTTACCTGTGTTTCATGGCGACGGAGAAAACATCTGCCTACTCCGAGGCGGTGGCCTTGTTTCTGCTCTCAATTTGGTGCTTATCAGCTGACAGCCCACTCCAGTCATATTTAATGTATGAAGTCGTATTATTTTACATAGTGCTGACAATAATACAGCCCCGCTGCAAAGAAGATAAAAACAACAGGTTAATAAATAGATAATGTTTAATCCCAAGGCTATTTCTTACCTATATTTAGCTGATTTCATACACTATACAGTCTATATGGTATTGTGGTGCTCTACTATGGACCAGATGATAACCAACCCCTCTCTCCTTAACCAGTTGCTCTTCTTCCAACATACTTGAATACCTTAAAAGATGCAGGAGGGGTTTCAGTCATCGAGATTAGCCAAGAATTCTCAGATCTAAGCCATTTATGTCTTGAGTGAAAGGTTTTGTGGGTAAAATGGGATTTCCATGATGGGTTGTGATGTAAGTCAAGTCAAGTGGGCGTGTGTGGCTTTTATGCTTTTTGTGTGGAGTTTCCTCACAGATTGATTCTTATACATGGCTTAATTTCTCTCTTCCTGCTGTGATGTTGTGTTTTTGTGTGTGTGTTGTTGTGGGAGGTAAGGCCCTATAATAAGTATGTGTGGCAAGCGGGTAATAACAATAATTTTTGCATCCTTGTCTCAGAGTTCCCATCAGCACTGATACAATAGCCATACTGAGATCTGTGGGTTATAACTGGAAACATGCAAAGTAGAACTGGTTATAAGGTCCAAAAGACTATGGGATTGGTTGATTATTTGTTATATATTTGACTGTGAAAAAAAACACTATGCAAAAATCCTGTGTGTTTTTACATGACGATTTGAATGTGTAACCTCATGGATGGTTTCAGGTCAGGCAACCTATTCTTTTTCTCATGTCAGTTCAATTAAAAGAACAATATTGGCAAATGCAGTTTGTATAGAAAGTAGTTTAGAAAGTAGTTTGTAATTTCAATATAATTCCGATATACACAATTTTATATGGCATAAATGACAACCCTGATCTTGTTTGTGTGTTTGGAATGGCTCCCAGAATATTAATCCTATTGTGGTAAAGATTGTTAGCCAGATTAAAAAGAGATTAAAGATTATGCTGTAATGTTAATCTACAGTCTGCAGCATCTGCACAGTGAAATTGTCCTTATTAAACATCTCTTTAATACATGTTTTTACAATACGACTAAATCTTACGATCAACATTTATTTTACAACATTTGGATTTTTCTTGTCAGCTTGTCCAACCTGCATATCGACTGTGATTCTTCACGGAGAATCCTGTGGCCTCTTAATGTTATTCATATATCACTTTTTAATCTACAGGTGTCTGAGGGGGTGAGAGAGGTCAGAGGGTAAAGGTTAAAGGTGATTTCAAGATGAGTGAGCTCGAGCAGCTTCGACAGGAGGCTGAGCAACTGCGCAATCAGATCAGAGTGAGTCCTAATACTAAAAATACTGCACTGGGGTTTATGTTGCTATAATGACATTATTCCTTACATATGAACAGAATAAAACTTATAATCTAATCAAAGACTGTCAGTGTTGGTGTAGTTTCAGTGTTTGGCTTTTAGAGGAGTATAGATGCCATAAACAATTTCTAGTAATGCTGTAGTGACTCCCGATTACTTTAAAAACAGGTCATACCCCCACTTACCAATGGTGACAATGCAGTGATTCACTTAACACTGTCTTCTGTCTCTCAGGATGCCAGGAAAGCATGTGGAGACTCCACACTCACTCAGGTGAGATGTAATTACCCATAGGAGCTGGATGATGTGATCTTGGGAGGTCTTTGGGTTTTCACTTATGTGGAGTTTGTGTTTGTGTGTGGTAGATAACAGCGGGCCTGGACCCAGTGGGGAGGATACAGATGAGGACGAGGCGCACACTTCGTGGGCATTTGGCTAAAATCTACGCCATGCACTGGGGCACAGACTCCAGGTATCTTTATCCGCAACCTTCTAGCAATTTACCCAACGCACCTGGCATCAAAAAGAACAAAATAAAAAGTTAAAGGTAGCAGATGAGCATGACTTGTGGTTTGTGCTTTGGCTTTGCACCTGTTGATGACACAGAAGACAATGAACAACACAACACACTGACCCACATATTAATTAGTCTTTGTTGGCTAATCATCCTTGGCTGAGCTACTGTCACAATGGAAGGAAATTTCTATAAAGACATTTTTGTGAGCTGTACTACATTCCAAAGACATACTGGCTTATGTCTCATCTCTCATGTCCATACAAAGCTAATATTTTTGAAGGCTGTGGTTGCATTTGTCAGAATTTCACTGTTATTTCTTAACTTTTTATTATTGTGATTTCTTTTTTTACTTCGATGATGTATGCAGCCAAAAAAGTGACTTTCTATAAGCTCATTTAGGTCTAGAACTCAATAACATCATAATCAGTTTTAAATTCAAAATAGTTCTTTATTAACTTTACTACATAATAAAATACACTGTTTTAAAAATAGTATTATTAGTGCTGGTCAATGATTAATCATCCAAAATATCCTAAATAAAAGGTTTTGTTTATGTAATATATGTGTGTCTACTGTGTATATTTTATATTTATATATATATATTTAATACACACACACATACGTATATATATATATATATATATACAGTATCTCACAAAAGTGAGTACACCCCTTACATTTTTGTGAATATTTTATTATATCTTTTCAAGGGACAACGCTAAAGATATGAAACTCTGATAGAATGTAAAGTA
>JAUCNO010000795.1:4724235-4769048 GCA_032353835.1 Enteromius viviparus
TTTCTAGGCGCAAATGTATTTCTATTTTAATTCAAAGTAAATGGAGTCGAGGAGTCGATTCCACCGACTCCAAAATTCGGAGTCGGGAGTCGGAGTCGACTCCAAAAAAAACAGAACCTAACACCCCTAGTTGCAGCCCTCAACTGATGTTTATGTTGTCATATTTTGTTTTGGTCTGAAGCGCCACCCTCCATCTATCGCCCAATCATGACGTCAGTAGTGTTTCGCCATCCAGGTTGCCTGATCTGCATAAACACAGCGCATTCCATCGTCATTGCGCTCGTTCTAAATGCTGTCTCCAATTTGGCAACCTGCGTGTGCGTCAAGTCTGAAAAGGAGGGGCCGGGTGAAAAAAACATTTCAACTGTCAATCCTACATACGGCACCTTTAAAATGATGATTTAAACACATGGATGTAAATAAAATAATAAAATGAGCTTGAAGGAATAAAAAGAGTTCCACCATTTTAACAGAGATCAAGTAATTTTTAATTTTCAAATAATGCTGTATTGAGACATTACAGACGTGTGAATGCATTCAATCTTTAAGACTTAAAATCATCTGAAGCACTCCCTCTCCTAAACAGAAAACACTAAAAATATGTCTGAAACATCTATTTAGTTTTTTTTCTGAAACAAAAACTTTTAGAAAGTAAATGAAAAGAATGATAATCAACCCATCACAGAGGATCAACGTTATCAAGTCCTCTAAAAACAACCTTTAACCTCTCCTGGCTACTGCTATGAGTTTGAACCAAAAGCACAACGTAAAAGAACTACAAATCATGAACTTTTTTCTCTCTCTTTGGAGTAGTAAATATTTTACAAAAATCAGCTAAGGGATTAACTTCGTATTACTAGAGAACGACAAGAGAAATGCCACTTGTTAGCATAGTGCTAATAGCATGTAGAGTAGATAAATACCTCAAACACAGCAGTAAAGGCCTTAAAACGAAAACCAGACAGCTCCGCAGCTCTCGAAGACCGCTACACACGTCACCTAGTCTAGCTTTTTAAAGACCGACTGGTTGAAAGGATATAAAAGCATTTAATGATAAGCATTTCATTCAAATCTGGGGGATGGAGTGTAAGATGTCATCTTTACATGTGCACCCAAACCACGGATTCTAACAAGCCTTCAATCCAACAGACCGGTTTAATACACCAGAATGAAACGAACGGATTACATTCAATGACGTCCGCAATAAAGCCAACAACGTGTGTACCTTCAGAACAACCCCCGACACACGGGATCAGATATCAACCCCAGGACTGTGGTCAGCTGCCGTGGAAAGACTACAACGTTCAATTGGCCGTCACAAACATGACTGGAGTGGCACATGTGGCTCGAGTCCAGTGATGATGCGTGTATGTTTGACCACGCTGGTCCTCAATCGCCGTCGACTGCTCTTGTCTTTTCTCTCTTCCTCTGAGGGAATAATGAACAGCACACACGCGGATCAGAAATAGCTCTCCTATTCACACATGCACAGTCGCACACCCACACGCTCTCTTTTATAACACTCGCTGGGAAAAAGAGAGGAGAGAGACGAGTCTAACCGAATGTACAGCCGTATGTACAGAAGAGAAGCTTTGTGCTCGAATGATTATTCTTCTGCCAGAAAAATGATATAAAACAATGAATTCATTTATTTAGTTCTACTGACGAGGCTATTCTTTTTATATAAATTCACATTTATATAAATTCATGTATATGTACACATTATATTTCTCCATTCATTTCCAGACCATGGTAATCTTAATATTACATACTCATTATCTAATTTATAAAGCATATTTCCTCTCTGTTCAGTTTTGTTACTGATAATTCTGCTATAAAAACATAGTATTCATGCCACTGGATTGACAGAATGTGTTACACACATTTACTCTTTAGCAAAGGCAAAATCTCACTAAATTCCAAGAGCTCTTGCTGGGGACTGTTATATCACACGCATGTGAACAGCTCTTCACCATGACAACTCGAACCTTTTTGTGAACCTCCGGCATCAAAACCAGAGGCTTTCCCAGCTCGGCCAAACGATATGAGAGCTACGAGCATCACCATCCAGAACAAAGAGCTCTTGTAACTGTAGGGTGTTTGGACTGTAATATAGCATTAAATAAACATCTGAGGAACGCACTGCCTTCAAACCGGAGGAATTAACTCTTTATGGCATGGCTTGTGTGCTAAAAACAGTGAGAGGAGCCTGTCTTGGTGCTCTGGCTATTGTCAATTTAAGTGCACTTTGTTGGCACAAGACCCCTAACTGCGCACTGGACTTTCTCTTCCCTGAACTTCAGTTCTTATTAAAACTATCACATTCTCAGCGCTCTCCCACACACACTTGCACACGATCAAGCAAATACACCCAACCCCAATCCAAGGCACTGTTATTTCAGTAAACATGGCAGTTTGATTTACTAAGCAAGAAAATGCTTAAGTTCTACAGCAAGAGAGAGAAAGGAAGTATGAGGGGCACAAACGAAGTAACTCTCGGAAAGTGCGAATCTGTCATAATGGCACATTAGCATTCAAGTTCGATTTGATTTTGATTCGATTTGAATTCAAACTATTAAGCCCCCGTCTCTCTCTGCAATGCAACAATTTGTAATTATTCGTCTGAAGTGTTGCGCCGCCATATTTTAATAATGACTTGCTAAATGTGTCATCAGTGTTTAGTGGTCGTCTAGACTGTGACAGCAGCCAATATATCTGGTGGGGGGGGGCTATTAGGTAACAGATGATGATTGTACCATCACAAGCTACTGTACAAATCGGTGCTAAAATAGTGTTAATAACTAGGAAAATATTACTCTAACTAGGGACAAAGTGCGTCAGATATTCTGTGATTAGTGTACACAAATAGTACAATAAATAGGGAAAAAGGAAAGATTGTGATTTTTTATTTATTTTTTGGTGAATACTGTTTTAAATGTAGATTATCTGCATGGAGAAGAATGAAAAGCTTGAGAAAAATCTCTGGTCTAGTATTGCAGAGCTGGAGACAGTAACACCAGGCACAAACCCGTCAATAATCCTTAAACTATTGCTTTATACTGATCCTACTGTTTGTTACTGATTAATATTTCCCACTGATACTCTCACACACAAACACACACACACACATGCACGCAGCTCGTTTGCACACTGACAGAAAAAACAAAAGAATATTCTTTCTCCAATCCACCCAAGTCTTCGTCTAAAACATGACGTTAGTTTTGCTAAAAAATGGTGGGGTCCAAAAAGCAAAGAAAAAGAAAAGTCTGATCAAATGCACACATCCCTGATGAACTACAAGCCTGCCTAAATAAACTACACCTTCCATAAGCAATCAAGCACTTTTGACAGCACAAACACATGACTCAGTTATGAAACCACACTCAAGTGTATTACGCAGTCGTGTAGTGATTGAACCCCCCCCAACAAAAAAACAAAACAAAACGTGTCTAAATACGATCACGGCTGCTATGTACAATTTACATTGTGACAACTGAACTATATGTTTATGCTGCCAAAGCAAAGCGTTTTCAGTCATATCCCGAGTAACTTACTGTACTGTATCTTCCTGTCTAAAAATCAGAATAACCCAAGAGAAACTCCCTCGTAAAACTTCGAACAAGAACGAGCACACAGCACGTATTGCAATAGAACAGCTATAGAACAGCAGATAATAAAAGTAGGAGTAATACCAAACACGTTTACGTACAGAGAATATCAAACTGTAGTAGATATGATGATACTTCCCACATAGAAAGAAAAAAAGTGCTTCGAAAAGCAAAACCAGAGACTCCATTGTGGGTGACTTGGTCTCACTAGCTGACTAGTGGAAAAGCAAAACGCCGGATTCTGCTCCGTAATCGGCCACCACCGTTTCCATCGAACCAACAGTTTGGTGACACAGGCATCAGATTATTGTTTATACATCAAGAAAGCGAAAACCTTCTCTTGCTCAGAAGGGAAGCCGTCTCAGAATATGTTGAAACTCATATTTCTAAATCAATTTCTAAACTACTTGTTGAAAGAAAACATTATAATCACTTATATCTGAAACTCTGAATGCAACCAAGAACAAACGACTACTGCACTATACAGATGAAATGGAAAATTACAGGTGTTGCAGTACCAGCTCACACCACTGCAGTTTCAAGTTGTTTCTGCTGCTCAGAGCAGCTTATAAAGTCTCTCAAACACACGCATGCCGCTGCTGCGTCACGAGACGCACGACAACTGAACTATTCTCGTAGTTTACACGCAGTTCTAGCGGAATAATGTACAATTAGTATTTTTGTCTGGTCCTAGAAAGTTCAGAAATATTAGCAGTGAGGAGTGTTGGCCCCGGGTGAGCTGAAAGCTAACCCATGTGGAATCAGATGAACACAACATTGCTCTGTCAGAGGTCAGTAGCGCGCTCACGGCAGACACAAGCACGCCTTGTACAGTTGGCTCAGAGATCACAGGAGAATGTTGAAGGAGTGTCTTCAGGAAGATGTGAAGTAAATAACTGTTCTATATGTAAGTTTGTGCAGGAGTGTGTTGGTGTGTGTGTGTATTTACATAGTGTGAGGGTGTCTGTGGATGTTGCTGTTGTTGTGTGTTATCTCTTCAGTGTTTACAAGTGTGCACACAGCAGAATCTACGTTCATGTGACAGCCCTTCACCAGTTCATAATGCAGTTTCTGTTGAGGGTCATAAAGTACACTTGACTGCTGCCACCAGAACGCACTGACGCAAAAAACACCTGAAAGAAAGAAAAAAAATAGTTACAGTGTAAATTGGGTAAGCTTAACGGGAAGATTGTTTTTCTGTGTAATTCTATTAAATTGATATTGTAGTAAATATAATAAAATAAAAATTGTATGCAAACCCGTTAGAGCATTATTTCCTTTTATTAGCAAAATTAATAATTCCTTAAAATTGTAACACAATTTTAGGTACCATCTTTGCTCAATCTCATTACATTTTCTGGAGGTAACTACCAAAGGTTCGATTTTCAGGAAAAGAATGAAATTACAAAAATATTAAATAAATATAACGCAATTTAAGTCATTTTGGATGCATAAATGTAAATGTTATTTTTACACAAATTGTAGCATTTGTCAAGTTCAACCATTTGATCCTGTTCCTTTTTTTTTTTTTTTACAATATACATTTAATATACATTTTAAACTGTACTTAGTTCCATATTGATAACACTTTAGTATATGGACCTATTCTCAGTATGATCTAGTTGATTATTCGCATGTGTCTTATTAACACATTGGCCGTTTATTAGTACTTACAAAGCACATATTCTGCATATTCTACATCCCTAATCCTACCTAATACCTTAACTTACCAATATCTTACTAACTGTTAATAAGCAGCACATTAGGAGTTTGCATAGTTATGGTTAATAGCGAGAAATTAGACCTTAAAATAAAGTGTGACCTCCATAATTTGCCAGCAGAACTGCCAAGCTTGCAGACATAATAGAATAGGAACAATATATATATATATATATACTCAAACAGCTATTAATTGAGGTTTGGTTAAGTATCTCTTTTAGTATCTTCTTTTGGGAAAAAAAGAAGCCCTATTTGTGTGAAGTGTAGTGTCCGTGTTTGTGAAAATTGATTACCTTGTCATTTCTTTCACATAGGAACTTAAGCCTCTGAGCTCTCTTGTGCATGAAAACTCCATCCAGGTGTCCCGTCTCAACAGAACGGATCTCTATGGCTTTCTCTCCCCAGCCCATAATCTGATTAGAGCAGATGTGGGCTACACGCAAAATACAAGCACAAAGACATAGGAATATTTTATGGATCACTTTATTAAACACACGTACAACAAAAATAATGCAATAATCCCTTGGGTATTTCAAGCTAATGTGCTTTAATCCAAAAAAAGACTTTATTAATTTTAACCAGTTTTGCAATTCAGTAAAAAGTTGATGATATACACTGTGTATGTGTGTATACTTACCCACAGAAGTGGGCATTTCTCCCCACTGCAGCACCACATCTTTGATGATGCGCCCATACGTGTTCACATAAACACCCTCATCCTCATAACACAACAACATCTCCATCCCATCTGAATTGGGCAGGAACACAATGGCGTGAGGAGTCACCTGTGACTGTATCTACAGACAAACACAGCAGAAGGGAGTGAAAGATAGGACTAGAGTTCAAAAGCAGATTTATCTTTCTAAAGGGGCTATAAAACCTTTCACTTTTTTTTTCAATTGGCCCGCAAATCACTGATCGCTCCCATGGGATCCAGTGTATTCTTGTGAAAATATCTTCACGTGACAGCTTAACTTACATGTACAGGAATGTAGATGTCATAGTTGTTTCCAGAGTCAACATCAATGGCATGGAAACCAGCACTTGACCCATAGATGACCTTTAACCTCTGACCCTCTTCCACTGTGAGGTCAACTAACAGAGGCCTATGTGGCAGGTCTCCAAATGACTGAGAAAACAAATACGAATATGCACATTACATATTAGCAAATTACAAAGATTATGTGGAAGGGTAAAGCGAACACCTATCTCAACAATTTGATAATGAGTTTGTCACATTTGCTGTATATTATAAAAGAACTTTTATAACTTGTCTAACAAATTTGGTAATTGGCTACTTTCTATTACCTTTAACGTAATACGTTGAACTATTACGCATGAGTAAATAGTGATTATTACTTACACTACCTTTTACAAGTTTGGTCATTTTTGTTAACGGTTTGGAAACTTCATATGTTTTTTCTTACACAGTAAAATTGTAAAATATTATATCTTTAATACATCAATAAAATCAGAATCTGTTTGGATACATTTTAAAATGTAACTTACTCCTGTCCCCTCATTTTAAATGTTTTTAGTGTCAAGCTTAATTTAATGTGTTCTTTCTGAATAAAAGTATTAATTTCTACAAAAAAAAAATCTAACTGACCTAAATACTTATGCTGTGCACATAATAAATCAAACAATACAACTCATGTCTCTCTACCTTGAAGGCCATGAATTTGTGGTAGGGTTTGGGAGCCCAGGCGTAAACCTCCACTGCATTCTTCAGAGCGATAACCAGAAACTTAATCCTTTCATATTTAACTGGAAAAATTGAAAAAAAGAAAAAAAACAGTCACAACAAAGGTGATATATATATATATATTTCAATATATATATGAAGTACTTCCAGTGCCAAAACAGTTTGCCTCAGATACGAAAGTAACTATATTTTCCTAGCCAGTAATAGTGCAAGCTTTTGTTACTTTCTTGTAGCCTTTAATTTGTTGATAAATAAGCACACTTACCAACTTTGTAGTGCACACAGCCCTCCATTTCTCCGACAGTGGTCCAGCCCTGTTTCTTCTCCACCTCTGGGTCATTATGGAGGATTTTATTCCTCAGCCAGGCAAGATAATACACACGCACCTTATTCTTCTTGCCTGAGAGAGAGACACGAAACATGAACTGCCTGCATGTATCCATGTGTCCTGACATTGATAAGAAGATGCATACATGTAAAGTGATGAATAGGCTGTTTGTGTAACCTGATATAGTGATGAGGAGGTTCAATCCCTCCAGAACGTCCATCTGCTGAAATCTGCGTGAGTTAATCAATGGGTAAACCTTCCCCTGGCCGCTTCGATCCAGCAGCTTCAGACCATTCTCTGTCCCTACCAGCAGATTCACACCTGACAGAACAAACACATTTGGAAATTTTATGCACTTTGGCCAGAGGGTGGCACTGCCACCAAACTAGTCTTGAATGTTCAGGGAATAAAGACAGCATTACAAAGTTCACATGAGTGCATCTAAGTCTAGCACACATACAGCCACTCTTTCCTGTCTTAATTCCTATCATGCCAAATGCTTTAAATAGCCCGACTGCCAAGTGACAAGCCGATGACAGGAGTATGACTTTGAAAAAGAGGAAACTGAAAATGGCAGAAAATCAAGGTCAGAAATCACTTCTTGTATTGGAAAGGCTCAATGAACAAAAAAGGTAAAGGTTTTGTTTCTGTGCAATTCTGTTATTGCGATTATTACTTCCAATTTTCACAGTTTACACTGAATGATGTTTATATCACTGTTCAAAGCAACTGCATGCCATATTTTTATATAAACACAAACAAGCTGAAAACACTAACTGAAAAACCTATAGTTTTAAAGCCAGATGTCAATTATACATTGTATTGGTTTATTTAAATAATAAAAAAGCAAAAACACTTTTGGTGAAATGGTATTATAATAATGTGCTAAAACTAAAACAAGGGAAAAACCCTCAAGACAATGTGCAGAAAGAGAAAAAGTGCATTGTAAGCATGCAGAATAATGGACGTGGACGTTGGACGATTAATTGCCACACTGATCAAATACATAATTGTGGCATCCGTAATTGTATTTGCGAAAATCGATGTATCATGCTGCCCTAAGCTCACACAGCATCAGGTCTACATGTGCTCAGAATTCAACTACCACATATTCTGACGTGTTCTGTCACATCACACCACTAATTGTTAAAAAAATCAGCTGGAATACCGTCATGAAACATGCGGTTAGTATAACTAACATGAGCAAGCTCACACACAAACACCTACACAAATGCTCTTGTTTATCTCTTACCCCAGAGAGCAGCACAGAGAATCTCAGAGTTGAATCTCTTCTTGTATTTGCGGATTTCAGGAGTGTCACTAACTGGACGAGTGTTGGTTGGATTGACGTTGACCATGGAGCCTTTCCTTACTTCCAGCTTCAGTTGCTCAAAGCGAGAGCCCAGACCTACAACATCCACAAACGACACAAGCTAAGAACCAAGAAACACAGCATTGAATGAACGTATCATCTGTCAGCTATACCTTTAAGGAGACTTCAGATGCAAAATTCACATTTATATGGTGTTTGAACATAAATATTTATGGGCAGTGTATGTACACATCCAACATGTAATGATACAAATCCACCCAGTGTTTTTTTTTTTAATCCCCTCAAATTATAAGCACTCTCAGATAAAGCCTTTCATAGATTCTTGGCAAATTGACAAAACAAGGCCGCTCTCATGTCTACCGACTGACACAGCCGTTTAAACACAGACCCGCCCTGAGTCGTCATTTACTCCCAACATCTGAGCCACTGAAGACACATTGGATTACCTTTGTTTTTTAAGGGGACCTGCTCCAGATCTATCTAAATTTGTTGATGTTCATGCAAATCATTCATGATCCAGTGAGAAGTTGTTTTCTTTCTAAGAATCTTTGCAAAGTACCTTTCCTAATAATGTGCTAGTTAACAAGTTTTGCAGCTAATGTAAACAGTCTCAGAGAATGGCCGACAGAAGAGAGCAGAGCTCATTAGCATTTAAAGGGTCATGCATTAAAATGGGTCGCTGTGAACAGAGCTGTTTTGGACAAGGTAAAACGGATGTGTTTTTACCATTAAGTAAATTTTAACAAAACTATATTATAGACTTTTTATTAAGAACCTAAAGAATCATATTGAGGAAAATGTGCATCTGATGTACCTTTTAAAAACAAATGAAGCAATGATCACGGACCTACACTGCAAAAAACATTTGATTTTAATTTAATAACTTAATTTCTTTGGTCTTGTTTTCCTTTAAAAATATATAAGGATCCTTAAAATGAAAGGTCTTATCTTACACAATAATTTTTTTTGTTTCTCCAGTACATTTATTTTTTTTTAAAGTAGAATACAAGAACAAATACTAATAATTTTGTCATGTTTTTCCCCCCCAATGTATTAAACATGTAGACAAACACTACCATTTAGTTTGGGCTGAGTAGGACAAAAAAAATAAAAAAATAAATAAAAAAGAATGAATACTTTTATTCAGGGGTGTATTAAGCCAAAAAATAAAATAAAAATCTAAATATCTTACCACAAACCATTGAACAGATGTTTATCTTAAATACACACTGTAACCGTCAGATAATTTAATACCATACCTCCAACAGATATGTTATCGCCTGTGCCTCCTGATGGTTGGTACATTCCAAGGTCCACAAAGGTAGTAAAAGAGGACTTTCCAGAGGCCTTCACCAATCCCCTGGACTGATACTGAAATTGATTGCATGATCTGAGTTAACCAGTGAACTACACACATTGGGCAATACATATTTGTTAATGACTCAAATAAGTAAAGAAAGACAATATGCAATTATATAGATGGAGAGAACGAAGCTTTAAAAGTTAGGTGGGCACATAGCTCACATCATAGGCAGAGTCTTTCCCAGGGGAAGAGTGGGAGGCAGAGTCTGTGGGAGAGTGGGAGGGTTGAACCACATCAGGCAGGTTGGTGTATCCATTATGACTACGCTTCTCTGGAGTCTGCCAGAAACAAACACACAAAAACAAACACATATTGGTACTGAAAAAAAAGCAGTGAATTCATTATTTTAGCTTCACGCAAGCACACAAAGGCTCAAAAGCTTTTGGGGGAGATTGTGGGGACACTACCGCTAAGGGTCTTCGAACTGTAGGTATTGAAAATATGCTAGTCAAACAATAACAGTATATGCTGCATTTAAAATGTAATCCTATAAGTATTGAATTAATAGGAAATAATAGCATTTCAAATAAATTGTGTGCATTTTAATTTTCTTCTTCATTGAAGAAATCAAAAAAAAAAAAAAAACACCCAACAGATCTGAACATTAATAAAAATGTTGAATGTAAAAAAAAATTTAAATTGTAAAATGTTTCTTAAGCAGCAAATGAGAGCTTTGAATTATTTCAGAAGGATGTAAAAATTAACACTTGAGTACTGACTGCTAAAAATTCAGCTTTACCATCACAGGAATGAATTACATTTTTACATTTATTCAAATAGAAAACAGATTTGTATTGTAATATTCACAATTAATAATATTACTGTATTTAATATTCAAAACCTTTGTAAGCATTAAAGACTTTTTACAAACCTTTTAAAAATTGTACTGACCCCAAAACCCTGGAACGTATTGCATTTTTCATTTAAACGACAATAATTCAGAATTAAATTATATTTCCTATCCATATACATATTTTCTGGCTTGGTATGTTTAACTAATTCAATTAGGAGGACAGCTGAATTTACTCAAAATGTAGATCTAAAGCCTAAACAATGCACATTACATTTTAAAAAGATATAATAATCGTAATGTAGAAAAAAAATCAAACACACACACACACACACATACAAACAAACATCCTACCCTCTGTACAAGCATGGTTTGGTCTCCATATCCTCCGGCACGTTCTTCATCTCCTCCTTCACCTTCCTCCTCTTCATGGACCACCATAGTGTTAACAGAGTCAGAATCTGCATCACGTGGACTGATAAGACATTGAAAGAAAAAAAACGTGAAAAATGAAACCAAAACACAGCTCTAATATATCCACATATCGTCATCTCGTACCGGTCAGTAGGGCTTTCCTCTTCTGCTCCCTCTCCACTCTCACTCTCTTCACTGCTCTCACTGCTTTCTGAGGAAGAGGAGTAATCATTAGCCTTCACCGGGGGCCGTGGCTGCTCCTCTGCCCGCTCCTTAGAGTACAGACCGTGGTCCTGACACATTCACACGAGGAAGAAATCAACAGGCAAGTGAGAAACACTTCATCACGTGCCACATATCTGTAGTCATCCTTACATTCACATTGGATCTCTGCAGATTGAATCAGACCATAAGATTGTGATCATGCATTCAGTTTTTTAAAAGCTATCTATAGAGTTTGGAGGGTGTGTTGTGGGTGTGGGCATGGGATCTTGGTTGGGGAGGGTAAATGTGGTCACACAAAGACCATGAGAGTGGGACTGTCCCTCTACAGATGCTGGTGGTTGTGGACTGGTGTTCAAGAGGACAACAGACTTCCGAGGAGAGACGGGAGACGTTCAAGAATGATCCAAGATGTATATAATGCATTCTGTCTTAATGTATCTTCAAGGAATGGTTCACCTATAAATAAATGCTTGCTTACTTTAATAAAGAGAAAATATTTTAGAGGATGTTTTTATTTTGTTGTTCACTGAATCAAAATTAATGGGATAATTATTGCATGATTAAAAAAATATATATATACCATTTAAAATGTTGGTCTCTTATGTTCACCTAATGCAAAGCTTTATTTATTTGCAAAAATATAGTAATATTGTTAAACATTATCACAACTTAAAATGATTTCTCATTGTAATTAAATTAATTTTTTGTGGCACCACAGTATATTTTTTTTATTTTAAATATTTTATTCTAATTATCAATTTACTGTAGAATATCAAAATAGTCATAACATTATATAAGATTTTACTATTACATTTGATCATGCATCTTGGCTTAATAAAAGAATAAAAAAATTAATAAAAATATTTGAAACGGTAGTCCATGTGAACTGTTTTTTACTTGATTAATTTATCAGCATATCATGCACTATAATTAATTTGATTTGGATTTATATCATAAATTGTGTAATTTATGCAGTGATTACCCAGAATTACATTTTCATAATTCTTTACTTTCAACTTGTAATGGGAAAACACAATGTTGATTTGACATTTAGCCTCATCCACATAAACATCATCACGAGACGATGTACTCATGCAAGAACACAGACCGACATCATGCTGATACACAGATACGGGCACTGACCTCTCCTATTGCTCTCTTATAGCTCTGAGGGCAGGAAGAGGGAGGAAAAGAGATTGATGAGAGGAGAGAGGGATGAGAAGGATAAAGGTTGAGGAGGAAAATGTAAGGAACAGAGGTTAGTGTTTAGAGGAGGGTTGAGTGTTTTCATTCTATACAAGACACGGGCGAATGATTTGGGACTCTGTGCATGAGCGTGTGTATTTACATGCTTCTCTTATGTTTATGTGAATGTGTGTGTGTCTGCATCTCACTGCTGGTCTGCTGGGTCTGGATGAGGTTCGGGATTCTCCTGGTTTGTGTCGACCGTCATGAGAAAGGGTGGGGGAGGAATCCATCTTGGATGAGCCTGAAATAAATCCACAACAACATTATATGCACTTCATTTTTAAGAGTGTAGGGTTTGTCTGCCGCAATTATAAAGGGGTTTTCACCATACATAAACCATTATGGTTTCTCCGAAGAACTTTGTATCAATACTACTTTATTATTAAATCATTATTTTCGTTTCTTAGTCTGAAATTTTTTTTTAATAATCTAAAGCAGTGGTCATTAAACCTGATCCTGGTGGGCCAGTGTCCTGCTGTGTTCAGCTCCAACTTGCCTCAACACACCTGCCTAGAAGTTTCAAGTAGACTTTATAAGACCTTAATTAGCTGCTTAATGTGTGTTTAATTAGGGATGGACATCGAACCTCCATGACCCTTTTTTGCACTAAAAATGACCTTTTGTGTGATGGAAAGGTTTGTAGGATTACAAATATATAAAACGTTAAACACCGTTTTGAATCATGTATTTTGTCATTAACACAAGGCCCATAGTGAGACAGTAACCTTTTGTTTAAGTTTCCCAAGCTAAGTGTGAATGCCAATCCTTTCAAGGTTCAGCTGTGCCTTAAGGTTTCTATATCACCTATGCATTTGAATGACACTTGTATACTAAATAGATCAAGGCTGGGAAAATCTTATCCAAAGATCCTGCAGTTGCATGCCATTTGTTTTCCACATCAGCACTCCTCCTCCTTGAAAATGTTTTTATACGACAAGGCATTCAAGCCTTAGTCAGACTACTTTGATGACTGCAGCACACAGACAGAATCCTCAGAATAAAGAGAATTTTGCTTCCAAATCCGAAGTCTGTCTCCTGGCCTCGTAAAAAAGTTTTACAACAGGCTCCACTGGTGTTAAATTTTCTTCATAGAACCATAGATGCATATAAAGAACCTATTTGTTTAACAGGATATCCAAAAAAATGGCCTTTTCCTATTTATTATTTATGAATCGTTGCGAATGTCCCCAGGTGTCCCCAAAGACAGGTTTGTCAGATTTAGCAGTCTCTCTCTATGAGTTAATGATATTTTTAATCTGCTAACACAAGTTGTTTTTTTTCTGTATTTTCACATTCATTAAGTAGTTCCATCAGAATCACTGAAATTGTGGCTCTGGTACCCTAGGCACAAGGCAATGGAGACACCAGTACAAAAATACTCATAATTTGCTGCAGGACAGGGGAACATTGATTAATGTGTTTTGGCTCAGAATTATGTTTTTTGATTAGCTAATATTGTTTTTAAACTATCGGGATGACGAGACAAATGTGCATGCTGCCAAATAACTGCTTGGGGGGGGGGAAACAAAAAAACAAAAATGTCACAAAATCATGAAGGGACTGATTTAGACATTATTTAGTATGGTAATGAAGCTGTTGTCCCCATGACATAGGTCATTTCAGGTTGTGGGGGGATGTGGCTTCACAGTGTTGGCAAAACCTGACCTACACAACACTCACTGAGTATGCGGTGTCTTTCTAGAGAGCCGGTCTGTGGCAGGTTGGACATGATGCTCATGCTATCTCCTCTCTCCCAGCGCTCATTGCGACTCAGATCAGGATTACTGACACAGAGAAAACACACAGTCAGTGCAGTCAAATGATTTGTGTAACAGCTGAATGTGTGTGTATGTATGCATGTTACCTTGCTCGAACTGGGTGTCTGATGCCGGAAGAGAGATTTGTGTTCAGTGCCGTGGCTATGGAGGCTGTTCTCTGGGGAATCTAAAAGAGGGAAATAGGGTTAGGAATTATGGGAAAACTGAACATTACTGTGATATATGCAACTTATATAACACTTATTATATTTTCTATTTTCATACAGCTTTTTTTTTTTTTTTTTAAGTCACCGGGATTGGGATCTAAAACAGCACAATTATTTCGTCTTACTTTAGGAGGTTGTTCAATCTCAGGAAGACGGATCCAGGGTCCCCGGTCGTCTCTCATTGGCCGAGACTGAGGGGCAGGGGTCTCTGAGGTGGGGTCAGAGTTTTGACGGACTAGTTCTCTGGAGTGGAGAGGACGAGGTGTGGGTGTGGGAGAGGGATCCTGGGTGGGGAAGGCGGACATGGTCTTAGTGGGCTGATCGCAAAGAGACTGAGAGCGAGGGACAGGAGCAGCGTACGGTTTTAACGGTACCAGGTGTGCCATCTGGAACTATGGCAGATGAAAAAGTGAAAGAGTGAAATTTAAATTTTTTTTTTTAGATAGATGAGTCAGGATGTTTTTACAAAAGGGGTTTAGAAGATTGGAAATCAGTAAAGCAGTTGTGCAGAAATGGAAACAGGATTGTGTCATGCAAAGAAAGTAAACAGGCCACCAGGGTTGGGTAGCAGAAAAAAGTAGAAGATCCAGCGTAGGATATGCAAGTGAAGAGGAAGTTCCCGTAAATGATGAAGGATTGCAGAGGAAGCAAGTGGGCCCCACAGGAAAGAGAGAGAAGAAAAAAAGAACGTCATTAAAAAGAGAGAGTTAGGAGTTAGCCAGAGCATGGAGCATTAAAAAACAGAAATGATGGCATTTTCCTTCTGGTTATTATTATCCTTTTAAAAGTCAGCTTTTATTCCATTTTTATTATTATTATTTAATATTACTTTTAAAACTCTAAATTCTATTTGAACTGACAGTCCTAATAACTGTATAACAGCTTTAAAGGTATGCGTTTACTGAACTGAAATTTTACAGATTAACAAAGGGAGGGAAATGACAGGTTGCACACCTTGCCCTGCCCACCCTGTGGCTCCACGGGTCTCTGCATAGGTGGGGTCTGTGCAGCTCCTGATTGGTTGATTGATTCCGAACGGGACTGGATGTTGGTGTCAGACACTGTAGTGCAGATTTTAGGAGAGCCCTGTCTGTTCAGTTTACTGCGCTCCTCCACCTGAGAGACACTAGAGTTTATATTCTGACAGTTCAGTTGAGAGAGCTACAGTCCTCAGCAGGTCACATGTGTACCTCTCTAGCCCAGGCTGGTTTGTTGTTCTCTAGGTTCTTGCTGTAGTGGTACATCTGTGGCTTCTTGTCTTGTTGTTGCTGCTGTTGCTGCAGTGAGACCAGGTATGCGTGCTCCTGCTGCAGCTGTCTCTGAAGTCTTTCTGACTGTCTCTGCTCCTCCAGCTGTTTACGCTTATACTCCTACACACACATGAACAAACAATTAATACCTTACTAACTAGCAAAATATGAGTACTGTAATGGCAGGGACACTAAACAGCTACAAAGCACATCATACATCATATTGTCACATGCATAAATACCCCCCCCCCCCACACACACACACAAATGTAAAACATATGCCCCTTCCCAACATGCAAATAAAATATATTATGAATTAATGAATAATTACACACAAAACATGATTATGAAGTGTTTACCGTTAAACTGAACAAATGAAAAAAAAACCATTTCCTTAACTGTACTGTACAATTCTACCCTCAAAGATTTAAAGCAATTAAACAAATTGTAAAATAGACGTAGCGTATTGGGTACACAGAGAGGTAATTATTGTGTGTAATTATATCATGTTGTTGCACATTAATATTATGACTGCTTTCCCAATGAAACTGTACATTTAAAATGAAGCTAATCCAAGCAACATAATTGATCAAATGGATTTGTGACACAGAGACTAAAGCACACACAGGGTTCAAACACATAAGTGAGCCAACTTTGATGAGTTTCACTTTAGTTGAGGTTCTTTCAGCTTTAGGGGTCTAAATCAGGTTTATACTTCTCAAGGACCCAAACAGAAGGGTTTTGTTTGGGGTCTGTAGCTATGTTTTTATTTTTTTTAATGAAATTAAAAACAAATGACTCACATTCTATTTAAGAATTCAGAAAAAAACATCAGTTTGCACAAATATATTAAGAAATAAACACAGAAGACCGGAGAAATGGCTGCTAAAAAAATTCTGCTTTGACTTCACAGGAATAAATTTCATTTTTACATATATCCCAAACTGTTACATTAATTTATAATAATATTCACAATTTTTTACTTAATCTTTGACCAAATAAATGCAGCCTTCTTGAGGATAAGAGACAAAAAAAAAAAAAAAGGTAAAATGCTGGCATTTACATAAAAATTTATGTTTGCTTTTTGCTTTATTTTTTATTTTGGATGGTCAGTGAAACATGTAGCTTAACTTAGGCTTTAGCTTTTTAACTTTAGTTAAATGTAACTTAATACTGTATTTTCTTTAATGCATATTTTATTAAAATTAGTGACCAGCCATTAATTGAAGACCCCTGCTCCAAAATCCACACTCTGATTGTTGTTTGATCATTAAAGCACTATTTAAGGGTCCTGTAACATAAGACGCATCAAAACTGGCTGAGGACTGACAAGATCAGAGCAAAGAAACAGAGGGAAGAGAAAGAAAAGTGTGTGTTACCATTAGCAATGCCTGCTCCTGCAGTAATTGCTGCTGCAGTATCTCTAACTGCCGCTGCTCTTCCTCCAACTTATGTCTTATAAACTCCTAAAGAGAGAGAGAAATGAGGAGCAGTGGAGGAGAAGGAGGAGGAGGCAGAGTCGGATCAGAATAGACTCAAAAGGAATGAATAAAAAGATATTTGAGGAAGTGGACAGATACACCTGTAAGTGCAGCCCCTGAAGAAAGAGGCAGACATTTTAAAGAAGTGTTTCTGATGGGCTTTTTAAAATGGCTGAAGACACGGAGTGAAGAGATTTGTTCCACGCGCCTCATTCACCTACCGCGGTACAGCGTCACACCGCTTTATAATCTTAAAATGGCGCGCAGTGAGTGTTTACAAGTGGTTCCTGTCACTCTGGGCTATGTGTTGCGTATGTCGTTGTTTTAAGCAGGACAATTGAAGGAAGTGTGATGTGAGGCATGTACATGTGAGGTCGTTTTGAAGAGTGTGTCCTGTGGCACACTATGCACTAATTCATGCTGATTGGTCTTTTGTGGTTCTGTCAGTTTGAATTGTATTGAATGTAGGGCTGCACACGGCTCACCCACACACACACTGCGTGTGAGAGCCTGCTGCCATGGCAACCACTCCACAGACATTCCAGGGCCAGAGCTGTGCTGAGTGGAATACCCACGCTCCGTCGTGATTGGTCGGCTAGCTGCAGTTCTATGGCTGTGATTGGTTACCTGCTCTCTCTCTGCCATCCTTCTGTCCTCCTCTCGTCTCATGTCATCGAGTCTCCGGTGAGGAGCTTTATCCTGTTGCTGCCGCACCATCTCTCTCTCCTTCCTCTGTTGCTGTGGGTGCGTGAGAGAAAGAGAGAGAGAGTGAGTCATTTTAACATATTTGGCTGAAATAATAAGAGCCTTCCTGTTGCTAAAAATCATCTAATGCTTTTGAGAGGGGAAATTAAGGGGGAGAGTATGAGTAACATAGTCAGAGAAAAGATTAAAATGAGAGAGAGAACAGGTAGACACTGGGCTCCGTTATGGTGAGAGATTGTGAATATAGTGATATTGGTGAGTCAGTGCGCTGCGACGCCGTGTTCAGTAGGTTAGTGGCTAGATGGTGCTGTGTGCTGGTTGTACCCTAAAAATGGCCTGTCGATGGCCTACACCGCATTTAACTTTGGACAACAAACCTAAATTCTAGCATTCCCAAAAAAGTTTTTTAATACCTTTTGGTGCTCTAACGGTTAATAAACAGAACTTTGTGCGTGCTGTGGCAGAACGTTGTAGATGGAGCTAATTCTCTGTTCAAACGTGATTTGAGAAGGCCCAAAAAAAGATTCAATGTGCTTCAAACGGAAGATCATCTGGCTATCTGTACAAAGACTGACATAATCCATGACACAGACATACTATTAGTTTGGAGTATTTAGGACTATTAAATATTTGAAAAGTAGTCAAAGCAGTAATACTGTGGAAAAATGAGTACAATTGAAAATGCTTGAATATATTTTTGTTATATTCTATATTTTGTTATATTTTGAATATATTCTACAGTGTCACATGATCCTTCACAAATGTAATTCTAATATGATGATTTGATTCTAAAGAAACATGTTTTGATGTTTTATTTTTTACCAAACAAATGTATTGATGTTAAAATTTCTTGCTGCTATCAAATGTTTTTTGGATACATTTTAAGGGATTCTTCTAAAAGAAAGCTCCAAAAAGCATTTAATATAACAACTACATTAAGATTATATTAATATATTAAGAGGCCTTCACTAATATGCATGTAAATTTAAATTGATAGTTTGATGTAATGAACTTATTAAAAAACTGGAATTACACTGACAGTTACACTGTTGACCAATCCCTTAAACCTACCCATACTACAAAACCGGTCCCTAACCTGTACCCTTATTTTCTGATGTAAGTACACAGTAGTTAAGGCTACTTCTATATAATGGGGAACCAAAAGTATTTTAGTTCACATTATTTTTTTGCTTTATTTTTTCCCCATTTTCAATGTGGTCTCAGATTTTTGTACCCTACTATATAGTTAATTTAGTGCTGTATTTTGTAGGCCCAAGCAAACATGTCTTGATCCCACATGTATAAAGGCAGACATGAATATAATGGCTTATGATGCTAAGCACATAACAAATACACACACTCCTTTGTGCTATGGCCTATTCATCACCCCACGTCTCACTCAACTAATGGAGTGCTAATCAGCCATTGTGTCCTTTCACAGTCTTTCAGTGACAATAACCCCTCAAACTAATTCAATTAAAAGTTTGACTTTGCATAGTAGTTCTTCATTTACCTTGCTTGTCTCTCTCAAATCTACCTATACGTCACAAAATTCCACAAATACTTCCCTCTGTTCATTCTATTGAACACAGAGCAGCTCTAGATAAGATAAAGAAGTTCAGCAGTTCAAACAAACACTGCAGTAAAACTATTTGGCTCAATTAAATGCATATTTAAAGCATAATAGAATATTCTAGGACAGGCGATTAAAATCTAAAATTCCTCAATGATTAGATCACCAAGCTATGAAAACTTTGCCATTATGAACTCATCTTCATGTCATTCTTAAACTGCACCACCTTTCAGCAACATACTGGCCACATTTTTAACATTTAAACATGAAAGCTAATAAAGACTGGGACTATTACTCTTCTAAAAGCATAAAATGCTATTAAAGTGGTTCAAACTTGTACGAAGTCTTTAAAATTCATATGAGTGATGAATAGATTTAGGTCATTTTGGAGATCCTTGAATACTGCAAGAGTTGACCAAGAAATTATTTATGCACTTCATGAAGGAAAGGAAGTCAGCATAATTTCTGGTGAACTATCCCAACAATCTTTAAAGAAAAAAACAAAAAACACTGGCAAGTGTGCTTATGCTGACACCTAACATGATTGGCTCTTCCCATGTCATTTCCTGTTACAAAAGGGATCATGATTAGTTACATTAACATGCACGTGTAAGACGCATACCTCCTCCAAGCGACGCCTCTGTTCTTTCTGCTCCTCTATCCTCTTCTGCCGGTCGTGCAGCAGCTGGCGTTTGTGCTCCTCCGGGTCTCTGCGCTGAGCAGCGAGCTGCGCCTGCTGTCTCTTTAAGGCCTCTGAGCGCTCCTTATTCTCCTGCTGCAGCCGCAGGAAATCCCTCCGCAACGTCGACTCACCAGGAACATTTAAAATAGAGCTTCAGACAGACATGAACAGAATACGAGAAGAGTTAACAGATATTAACAGAGTTTAGAGCAGAGGTTTAGCAGTGAAAACAAAGTTCAGTGGTTTTCAATAAGGACTGGGCAGTACATTCATTTCTTTGTCAGTGTCCTGTACTCATTTGTAATAAAGGATTTATACATTTTTTGTATAATATTGTTTAATGAAGGAACCATCTATGCAGAAAAATAGCTCCCTTAACAAATTCATTAAGGGCAAATGAGTCACTTCTAACCACAATTCCAAATAAATAATAAATCGCTTCCAAATAGCAGATTATCTTTCTTATTTTGACAAACAGGAAAGTCCTGTCTCAAACAAACAAAAGCTTACTTACTTTTGACTCATTCAGACATGTACAGACAAGTACAACTCAAGTCTCAAATCTTTTAGTGTAATAAAAGTCTCTAATCAGTCATTTGCTAGTCTGTCAAATCTCATGTTAGTTAAACTAGTTTAAATCAAGTCTCAAGTCAGTTATCAACTGCTTTATTCCAGGTCTCAAGTCAGTTATCTTCTAGTTTGTCTCAAGTCAGTCATCATTTATCCAAGATACCAACTACTTTACGTCTCTACTGTAATTTTCTAAGACGTTGTCTAACAAGTCGTTTCAGTTATTCAAATTATTAAGTATTTGAAGTCAAACTGACCCTAAAGTTAAACTACTGTAGAGTTTCTGTCTCTAAACTTGGATAAGAGAACATAAAAATGTAAATCAAGCTAGTGAGTGAACAATAAATGTTAATAACGCTGCAATTAAAATCTTCTGGGGGGTTTCTGCACGTCTTTGTAGGGTTGTGTAAACACAGATGCTGCCATGTTTACCTGGATTCTCTCTCATCTCCTCTGTTTTCATCTTCTTCATCACTACCACTGTACTCATACTCGGTCTCCTCTGAGAGAAATCAAGACAAAATGAGAAAGAGAGAAAAAAAGAAAGGGGAGCAGGAAAATAAGAAAGACTTTTGGCATTAATATAATAAGGCTAAACACAATTTATGCAGACTGCAGCACTTTTAGAGTCTAAATCATCTGCACTTTTCCTTAAGTGATACTGTATGCGCTCTAATAACGCTGCTGAAGGGTGCTGGCTGGATGCTTCCATTTTTAGCTGTTCCTTGTTATTCATATACAAAAAGAAATATAATTCAAGCCCAACTGTGCTATATGATTACACTACTGACCGCAGATCTCACGACTTACTCTAAGCTACTGTATGTGAGTTATGTACAAGCACCACTTTTGCTCTGATTGGATGGAAGTTTTAGTGACCTTACTGCATAAAGCCAAGTAAACAAACTTTATTAAACATTCTTTACCACTACAGAGCTGTGGAATGTGAATAGCCCCTGACTCTTAAAACAAAAGTAATAAATTTTTTTTTTTAAAAAGGATTAATTATTAAACTGTTGTTTCAGAAATTATGGAACAAAAGGATTCTGTCTTGGGTTTCTGGGATTGATAAAGCTCTACTGTTCTTGTCTATAATCATTTGTTAAGACAACACGCATACCTTTTTCGCCACGTTTCTTGCGTGTGCGGTCGATGTGATCTTTGAGCTGGATGCGCACTTGTCTCTCAGTGGGCTGGTCTCTGATGAACGAGTGCTTCAGCAGCTGTTCAGTGGAGGGACGACTCGGATATGACTTCACAAGACAGCCCTCGATGAAGTCAATGAACTTCTTAGACCTGAAAGAGATCATAAAACATGCACGAAATGAATATATTAGCAGTAAAATGAATGCAATAGAAAACCCCATTATGGAATGCTGTTGTAAAGGGCAATAGAGAATGCCCTACAGGCCTCAGGTCAGTTGATGGTACAGATACTTGATCTATTGGGTAAGTGCTGCTTTGACACTACATCACTCGTTGACAAAGTAAGTTCTTTTCGTGCCATGAAAACACAGAGTGTTTGGTTATATACAACATACCCGTTTGCTGTGAATTTGACTGATTTCTAGGTCACTACTCACAAAAGGTAAAGTTAGCTGGCTAACAGATGAAATGCTGTTAAAAGTTTTGGAAGCTGCAGTTAGAAGGAGCTGAAAATGACAAATCAGCAGTACTTTAAACTGTTAAATAGTTAAATTATTCATACTGCAAAATGTAAAAACCTTTGTAAAAAAAAAAATAGTTTGTTTTGCTAAAAACACATTTAATTAAATAAATGAATATGGCATTTGTGTTAAAGGCTTTATTTGATGCTTTTTATACAGTGATATGTGAAATATTATTAAAAATTTTAATTTTATATTTAAATATATGTGATGGCAAAGCTGAATTTTCCTCAGTCATTTCACCAGCCTTCAATGTTGGGTTTGTGTTTTTTGCTCTTCTTATTATCAATGTTATTGGTTAGCATCTTGAAAACTGTTTAAAGGAAAAACATTCATTTAAAATAGAAATCTTTTGTGACATTATAATTGTTACCATCACTTTCAATTTAATGCACTCCTTGCTGAATAAAAGCATTCATTCATTTCTTTCTTTCTTTTAAGCAGTGTATTTCTACCTGACATAGATAGAAGCATTTAAAAACAGGACAACTCCTTGATGATTATATGACTTTCAGTATCAAACTCAAAGTACTCAAATAAAAGTCAGGAAACAGAGTGGAAAACATCACCTGCTAACAAGACACAATGGATGCCTTTAAATCCCAGCCCAACATATGCTCCATCTCTGCTTCTTATAGCCAGCTGTTCAAGGGCAGGGCTCTTACCAAAATGACTAAAATAACTCCAACCCGAAAACTAAATCATAGCATGCCAATATTTGACAACTACAACCAGCCAACAGAAAAAAAAAATAGATGAAATGAAGGAAGAAAAAGAAAGCATTTCTCATCATACATAAGCACTATATGTAGGTGGGTGTAAGAGAAAACACTGCAACTCCTGTCTGAGAAACATTATTAAACAACGAAACCACATATGAGAAGTGAAGCTATACGGATTGCAGCTATCATGAGTATGCAGTGCGTGTATATATAGACAAGGGGAAAAAAGGGAGGGAAGGAAGAAGGAAAATATAGCTTGATCTTAAAATAACAGCTGAGACAGTGTGTCCTCACCATTTCTTGGACTTCAGTTTAGGAGGAGGGTTCCGTGGGATAAGGAACAAAGCTCGCATGGGATGCATGTCACACAATGCTGAAGGAAAGAGCAGAGCAATCAAACATGCTGATAAAAGACTCTTTCACCCATGTGTCCAATTATCAGTCAAACTGACTCAAGAGGTGACAATAATTCATGAACGCAAGTAGAGGAGTGACTGGGTCGCTGCTACACGCTGTCCGTGTGAGAGGGTGACTCTGTGTGTGTGTGTGTGTGTGTGTGAGAGAGAGAGAGAGGGAGAGAAAATATGACTAAGTGTTGTGCTGCATAAGTTATGACAATGGAGCACAGATCAACCTCCACCTATGATCTTCTTTTTCAGTAGTGTGAAATAATCAAAAAAAACTTTTTTTTTAATTAATGATTTACATCTGGGTAATGTACTAGATACTGATTCTTTATTTATTTTACTTTTTTAATATTTTATTATTACTCATTTTGTTTGAATGGCAGTACAGGGATAAGGAAGAAGGAGGTGTAATATGATTTTTTGTTTGCTTGCTTTGCAAAACATGAAATTCTTATATACCATTTTAATCACTTTCACTATTTTTTTTGTTCAGCCAGTGAGTGCAAAAAACATTGGCAGCCAAACAAAACCCATTCAACTTTAGAGAGCTTGAGCATTTTAAATGGCAGACTACAACTGTGCTCTTACAATAAACAGAACTTTTACCTCATGAGCAATGTATGTGCTTTGTAAGGAGTTGAATTTTTAAAAAATAAGTTGAAAAGTTATCATCTATTATTTTCAACATTAATATAATTTTAATTAGAAGCTGCTAACATGGATATAGCTCTTGGTCTAAATTGGCCTACATTTCTGTCTGTCTAATTGGATTGGCTGAGCAGTGTCCAAATAGTTTTCACTGCTTACAGTTTCATGTTTACATTTCAGACCAAAGTATGTGAACAGTATGGTAAAAACACTAACAGTAGTAGGGTAAACTCATACATTCAACCTTTTTTTAATTATTTATTTAAAAGCAGGAACTGCAATGGTGATTTCAATTTTAGCGTAATGCAGCTGGTATGAGAGACTGATATAAATATACATAAGGTATGTCCTTGTTCATAATATAGGCACTGTTATGTAAGGCTGCATCAGTAAACACAAAAACAGTGTACTTACGAGGTGCTCCTTCAGCCATCTCTATAGCAGTGATTCCCAGAGACCAGATGTCACTCTGTTGTAAAACAACAACAAAATTATGCTCTTGCAATTGTACAACTGATGTGATCTAAAAATAAGTAAATTAACACAAACACATCCAATCAATAGAAGAATTGCAATTTTGTACCAAATAAAACTAAACATCCAGTTTAAAATAAATAAAAAATAATTACATACATAGCATTAAGATTAGGGTTAGGTCATTGCACGGTTTATTTTCTATTAATATTAATATATATCAAGTGAAAAACTAAATAGTTATGCAGAGGAACCATTTCCCTTTTTCTGTACTCATTGAAACCAAGTGACGGCATGCATTCAAACCAAGCAGAGAAAAAAAAAAGTGTTGTATTGAGTATCACATCACAAAAGAACCACCAATCACATATACAAGGTTTTTGGTAATGCTTTTTATGAAACCCATATTTATACATATTTATAATACATTATAGCTATAATACATTACATAGACTATTCTTAAGGCATTATAATGAATCCAAAATGCATTAAAAATAACTTTATAATATGTTCATATATCATCTTCATGTCTCATATATATCGTCTTATAGCTTTTGAGTAATAACAGTTGTTCACACAGTGAACTCAGTTTATCCATTTAAGTTACAATGGATTATATTTATCATAGTTAAAAGTCTTATATCTTGCCATTTTACCTATGTTACTTAAACTAACTAACTACTATGTTACGGAGAAATACAACTTATAAGCAATAATAACAACAACACCAATACAAATTTTTTCTACAAACATTCATAAGATCACATATTAAATCAGATGAATGTGTATTATGACACATTTGCTTTGAGCGTTGTTTTTTTATAATATTACGTTTGATTATTTTGATGGTACCCTTCAGCTTTTGATAAGTAACTCTGCAACTAGTCTTTACTAGAGTATTAGTATGTCTGCTAAATATATGCTAACACTCTATTTTGATGGTTCCTCAACAGACAAAGGATACTTTGCAAGTATGTGAACATTCTACCTACCCTACGCAAGTCTACTAATTCTCTTAGGTTTATATAATAAACATTGCTTTGTTAAGTTGAAAGTAATAGCTAGCTCACATTAGCCTCACAGGAAACATTTTGAATTTAGTTCTAAAATGCTGTATCTTAAGAACGGATTAGGGTATCGTTTCGACATTAATTATAAAAATGTTCGGCACCATGACCTGAATGTACATAGAAATTTTCGGGGACAAAGTTATAATGAAATTAAAAAAAAAATGCTAATAACTTTTGCGTATATTAACCTATTGTAATGAAAGATCTTAAGAATCTTAAGAACGATTTAGCGTATTGTTTCAAAAATAATTACAGCATTAATTTATGTTCAGCACCATGCCCTGAAGGAGCCTGACAAGTTTCGAGTCAACCCCACCTAGTGGTAAAAATGTAATATTTACATGGCTATAACTTTGGGTGTGTTCAATTTTTTTTAGACTCCTGAATCATTCCAGAGTCCAGCGATACCAAACATGTCAAGTTTTGCCTTATGGTTTGTGCAGCATTGCATTTTAGCGCTTAAAAAACATTTGGCGATATCTTAGAAATCGTTACTCCGATCGACACGAAACCACCGCCGGAAATTTTGCTACAAACTAACACCCAATTGCCAAAATTAAGATAGCAAGTGGCACAAAAATGCAAACAAAGTTGGAAGTCAGTCATTTTTCTCTTCTTTTGAACAAAAATCCCTGTAACAAAATTATTTTCACCAAATTTTAAGACACATACAGTATGTATGGGGCACACTCTAATGAAACATGCAAAGTCTGGTGGGATAGCGCCACCAAATTGCCATTGACTACAAAAGAGTATCATGATATGAAATGCTATATTTTAACAGTGGATTGGTCTATCATTATTAACTTTGTATGCCCCATTAAGACCATGAACTAAAAGTATTCAAATAGTTTTGAGACAGTGCCTACTTGTGGTCAAAAGTGATAAGCCATTTTATCCCATTATTAGAGGCTTCTAATAAGAGGCTTTTGGCGTTTCAAATCACAGTGATCCTTAAAATTGCTTTTATTACTCTTTGTTGCATTTGTTCTGATGCTCCATGTCATGCTTAGCTCCTGATTTTTTCACTGGAGTTCTTGGCCCCTTAACTGCTTCTTGCAGCTATATCTGTTTTTATAATTATTCATGAGATGTTATATAACACATTCTAAGTTTTTTTTTAATTCATTATAATGCCTTAAAAGTTTGACTTCTTTACAAACCACAAACTTTTGAACAGTGGCGTACATCAACAGTTAGAAGCACATTTTACCCTATAATCATAGGTAGAGTCTGGATTCTCATCACAGGCAATGACTTCTGGGGCCATCCAGTATGGGGTGCCAATGAAAGTGTTTCTTCTGCCGACGGTACGATCCAGTTGTGCACTCACCCCAAAGTCCACTGCAGAAATAGTGAGAAAAGAAGAAGCAATCAGAGACACTTTGTGCTTATAAACAGTCTTATAAAACCTGTTGCACAGCCCAAATGTTTATATTAATCTATGCTACTTCCTTCCCTCTCACACACGCAGACACACTCTTCCACTTCCACCACACTCTCCCTCAGGTTGTGGTGTGTGAAGATATTTTTGTCATGGTGTCAGGCCTATATTAATGAGCTTCGGTGCTTTGCTCTAGATGTTAAAAGATGTTCTCTAATCAGACAGGATATAGGCTAGAAAACAGACACTCAAACACACAAAACAGCTATGCAAATCAAATATCACAGCATCAGACAGCCCTGAACCAAAAACTAAGTTTATGAAAGACTCTTTGTTTTCTTAGTGTCACAAGCAAATATCTCACTCACCGAGTTTAACCTCTGCATTCTCTGTAAGCAGTACATTCTGTCCCTTGATGTCTCTGTGGATGACTTTATGAGCATGGAGGTGAGACAGACCCTGAGGAGCAGAGAAACAATGTTTACTGGCCGTGTAACATTACATGTAATTACATGAAACTAAAGATTAACTTAAGTACGGCTGAAGTTAAGTGTCATGTGTTGTGTTAGATATGTAATGCATATTTTGAAAGCATGAAACAGACATTGTGATCCATCTTCTAGAGCTGAATGATTCTTTAATACCGATAGTAAGAATCTATTTGCTGCAGAGCAATTGGGTGTAGCTTACATGTAGCTCCCCTTCTTTAGAGCAGCAAATGTAATTTTTGCTCAATGAATAAAGCTAGCGCCACCCCATTAGATGTCCAGAGAGGAGGAGCTTGAAGTTATTTAACTCTGCAGTGAGTACCACTTGGCCATAACTGGATGCCATTGTCCATATTAGGGATTTCCTGGAACATCATGAGTTCTATTAGCCTGGCTTCCACGACTATTAAGCTCATAGGAGCTTAGTCTGGCAAAGCTACCTTACTACCCACCTTCTGGCAGGCGGGCTTAACCTGCATCCATCAGATGCCTCTGTATACTACTAGACAAATCTACAACCAATCAGACCACTCATTCCGATGCCGTATGCGTAGCTACGGAAACTAAAGCTCCTTTCTCATTGGTTTCCTCTTTTTGGGGAATGGAAATGCTCTAAAACGCCAGCTTTCCCAGACTAACTTTGCTTGCAAAGTAAATGTCAAAGGAAGTATGGGCGGGCCCAGGCTTTTCATGTGCTTATCACTCAGTAATGTACACTCAATCTTATATTGATCACAAAAAAGAAAAATAATACTTCTCTCTAAACAGGGCTCGAAATCTTCAAAAAGTTAGGAGCACAAGCAAAAATTAATGAGCACCACAACTACAAATTGTATATTAACCGATTTCTTTAAGCAAGGGCAAGCTCTTCTTTGGCGATAGTGTATGAGGTGTTAAATTGCCTGATGGTGTTAATTTTCCCCAATATTCAAAAAGAAGAAAAAGAGGAAGCGTCAATGATGATGTCATGGTAAATTCATTAGTCTTACCCTCAGTATTTCTCTGCAGATGTAAGCAATCCAGTCTTCTTTTAGGGAGTTGCCCTTTGTGTTCTTCACCAAGTCTGTTACTGAGCCAGCACCGCAAAACTCCATCACCAACTAAACAAAAACAAACTGAATTTACAGGCTATATTTTTAAACAAATCAACAAGGTCCATGACCTATTTTTCATGCTTCCACTAATGACAGAGTGCGGCATTAATTTATCACTGTATCTTGATGCAGGACTTTCTAGCAGGTTAGGAATCACAGGTTATGGTGGTGATAAGGTTTAAGGAAGCACAGACCCAGAGCTGGTCATCGTGTCCCGGTGGACTCTTCTTCACGAAGGCTCCATAGTAGGTGGCGATGTTCCTATGGTGACTGTACTTCTTCAGCATGTTAATCTCAGCTTTGATTTCCTCCTCCTCTTCTTCAGTCACATCCATGACCTTTATGGCTGCCAACTGACCCGTCTTAACATGACGACCCTGAGACAGAAAGAAATTCAATAGCAAGTGGCATAGAAATGAATCATTTACAGACCATAATCAGCATATTTGGCATATTTAATTTAGAAAAATATGAGGCCTCGAATTTTAATGAAAATCTATGAAGATACACAAGATGGGGGTCAGTATGATGTAATTTTCATCATAGGTATACCTCAACTATGAGAGACAAAATGAGAAGGAAAAAAATAAAACTCCAGGAAATCACATCATAGGATTTTTAATGAATTTATTTGTAAATTATAGCGGAAAATAAGTATTTGGTCAATAATTTAATCTCAATACTTTGTTATATACCCTTTGCTGGCAATGACAGAGGTCAAACGTTTCTGCAAGCCTTCACAAGGTTTTCACACACTCTTGCTAGTATTTTGGCCCATTCCTCTATGCAGATCTTCTCTAGAGCAGTAATGTTTTGGAACCGTCGCTGGGTAACACAGACTATCAACTCTCTTCAAAGATTTTCTATGGGGTTGAGATCTGGAGATGGCTAGGCCACTCCAAGACCTTGAAATGCTTTTTAAGAAGCCACTCCGTTGCCTGGGCGGTGTGTTTGGGATCATTGTCATGCTGAAAGACCCAGCCACGTTTCATCTATAATGCATTTGCTGATGGAAGGAGGTTTTTATTCTTTCGTTTACATGGATCAGTCGTCCAGGGGCCAGTTCCATAAACCAAGATTAGAGCATAAGCCAGGGTTTTTCAATTATTCTGACTTATTGCCAGTTATTTTGTATTAAAATAAGTCAAGACTATCTGCCATAAGTCTGGCTTATTTGGTAAACTTGCTTTATGGAAAAGGCCCAAGGTCCCTTTGCAGAAAAACAGCCACCACTATTTACAGTAAGTATGGTGTTCTTTGGAAGAAACTCAGCACTCTTTCAACTCCAAACAAGACATGTTGAGTTTTTACCAATTAGTTCTATTTTGGTTTCATTTGACCGTATGACATTCTCTCAATCCTCTTCTGGATCATCCAAATGCTCTCTAGCAAACTTCAGACGGGCCTCGACATGTACTGGCTTAAGCAGAGGGACACGTCTGGCACTGTAGGATTTGAGTCCCTGGCAGCACAGTGTTACTGATTGTTATCTTTGTTAGTTTGGTCCCAGCTCTCTGCAGGTCATTTCCATGTGTGGTTCTGGGATTTTTGCTTTTGACCCCACAGGGTGAGATCTTGCGTGGAGCCCCAGATCAAGGGAGATTATCAGTGGTCTGGTCTTCAATTTTCTAATAATTGCTCCCACAGTTGATTTCTTCACACCAAGCTGCTTGCCTATTGCAGATTCAGTCTTCCCAGCCTGGTGCAGGTCTACAACTTTGTTTCTGGTATAACAGCTCTTTGGTCTTGGCCATTGTGGAGTTTGGAGTGTGACTGTTTGAGGTTGTGGACAGGTATCTTTTATACTGATAAAGAGTTCAACCAGATGCCATTAATACAGGTAACGAGTGGAGGACAGAGAAGCCTCCTATAGAAGAAGTTACAGTTCTGTGAGAGCCAGAAATCTGGCTTGTTTGTAGGTGACCAAATACTTATTTTACATAGAAATTTACCAATTCAATCTTACAATGTGATTTTATCTCTCATAGTTTAGGTATACCTATGATATTTTGTATATTTCATACTGTAAATATATTAAAATGATTCATTATTGTTTAGAAAAAGCATTGCTAAGAACATAATTTGAAACATAACTTCAAGACAATTTTCTCAATATTTAGATTTTTTTGCACCACCGATTCTAGATTTTTAAATAGTTGTATTTCAGCCAAATATTGTCCTATCCTGACAAACCATACATCAATAAAAAACTTTATTCAGCTTTCAGATGACGTATAAATCTAAATTAAAAAAAAATGATACTTATGACTTTTGTGGTCTAGGGTCACAAATAACAACCCATAACTACAGTCGTAACAACATAGTACTTTACGAAATGCCGCAGGTAGACATTTGTATACATTGTCTATAAACTAAATATTTAAAATAACACTAAATCTAAGCTGAATAGACTACTTCAATATTTCACTACTTACACACTAGTACATAATCTATAGCTTCACTACAGCCCATAAACAACACATTTTTTTAAACAATACAGCCTGAAGTATAAATTACACCCTACACTTTTTAAAGAAGGCTCATGTCATACATCGGCATAATTACAGAGGACTCTTGGGGTAAAATCACTACACCAGCCTGTGAGAATAAAGACTTCTCACACACTACATGTCACATGGTTTCTTAAAAGCATGTATTTTTCTATGTTCAGATACCTTTCCCAGCATAATATGCAGACCATATGGAACACATTTGTAAAATGTTTAATCATTTCAAATATCACTTGTGGTGAGGAAATTACACACAATTTAGCTTTACACAGTGAAATGTATCTGCATTCAGTCTGTTCTTCATTCACTTTTCCCTCTGTCAGCTTCCTCCCCTCATCCAGGCGTCTTCATCTTATCGGTGAGTATTGACAGGTCTGAGCACAGCTGCAGCGATCAGAGTTACTCCGCGTGTTATTGCACCACGCTGAGAGTGCGATGACATTCTCACACATGCCCTCACGTACACATGCACACAACTGCTTTAAACCACTTCTGTCCTCTGTTACTCATGTACCAGCAACAGCATCTCTAATCCATCTCCCACTGAACCCTTCATTGCTCTCGCTTTCAAACACATATGGCTCATAAATTGGAGTTTTATTTATCATTTGTGAAGCCATGTATTATTTCAGAGTAACAATAGGAAAACATTTACTCATAGCAAAACGCTGCTGTCACTATTCTGCTAGCCCCGCATCTCTGTCTCACCTTGTACACTTGTCCGTAGGTGCCGTTGCCCACGACCTCCACCAGCTCAAAGATTCCTGCTGGGTCCTGGAAGAGAAAGACCATTTTTAGTATGATACAATCACAAACTCTCTTAGGCTTAGACCGGAAACATATTTTACGCAAGAATGTAAATGCAGATGCCACTGCTTGAACAACTTATTGTCAACAAGCAGCCTGGCTGAATATACCTGATGTATATTTATTGCATTAATCTGGCAGTAACAAGGAGAAGGTTACCTTCTAAAGTCGGAGTGTATAAATAAATAATAAACTCTTGCATTTCTTGTTGGTCTAGTATGATTGTGTAATATACACTTTAACGCTGACTATAAGCTTTTATTTATGCCAAAATAAAAAGTTTGCAAATGCATCTTTTCTTACATTTTTGAGTTGAGTTTTATTTTTGCAAAAATCAATTATTTAAAAATATTAGTGGAACGGCTCAAGATCCATTAGGTAACCAGAATCAGATTCAATCAATGATTTAGAGACAATTTTTTTTTTTTTCTAATTATGACACACATCCAAGTGTAAATATTAGCCTACTGGAAAAAGGAAAGAAAAAAAAAAAAAAAGTAGGACAGTGATTGGACAGATGTGATTGTGAGAAAGAGGTCGGGTGTGAGTGGGGAATGGGGATATGCATAAACATTTCAAGGTCAAAAGATTAAAAAAAAACAACCCCTAGACTTATTTTTATTTTGAGCTGCAAAAAAAAGAATACAAAATATATTATGCTAATATTATAGTTATATTTCCCCTTGAGAATGACTATGTATATACTGTACTATGGTCAGATTCACTTGAGCTCGTTGTTTGATAGCTGTCCTATATAACACCCACATAGCACGTAAAACTATTTCAGAATGCTGCAAGACATGAATAAAGCTAGCATGGGAAGGTCTGAGTTTGAGTTTTAACAGTCAGAACTTCACTCTCACTTTCTCAGTAAATATGAAAACTACATCATGTGAAATTAGGGTTGGGCGATATATATCGAACAAAATATATTATGGTCATCTCGTCAGTAATGTCGTTTTTTTTTTATTAGTGGTAAATCTCCGTTAGCTGTTTTCCATTAAATCACACACAAAACTCAACGCGTAGCTTCTCAGTGATCTACGGCTCTGTTTATAAGCTGGCGTTTCTTTCGAAAACAGCTGATAAAGATTTACCGCTAATCAAAGAAACGGCGAGCCCTATGTGAAATGCACAATGATCAGGAAAGGGAATATTTCACGTCTTCCATCAAGCTCATTTTAGAGATGATTTTTTTTTCTCTTACAAAAATTCTCCCTGCTGGCTTAGGATGGCAATGACAGAACCATCACCTGCTCAGCCATTGAGAAGACAAAGCGTTATGTTTTAACAAACCCCAGGGTTTAAAAAGGGAATTCATGCTGTATTTGTCTTGTATTAAGAACCATTATGAAACTCTCTAGCAGCTTTATGTACCTCTTATGTGCGGCTTCAGCTGGGGAGCGCAGCCAAAAACTAGAATGAGTAGAGGGTTAAAAACAGCCAGCGCAGCACATACACACTCTCACACACTCTCTCTCACACACATACACACAGTGTGATTCAATATGGCCTCGGTACAGCTCTGTGGGTGGACAAGGCTAATGTTCTTCCTAGCTCTCACACACATATACACAACACGATCATCTCACTCTCATCTGCCTCCAACGACTGCAATCTTTTTCTCTCTCACTCTCTTTTTTTGTCTTCCTCTTTTTCTCCCTCAAAGAGATCTGGAGTGGCAAGCTGTAAGCGAGCAGCACGCTCTTATGTGAAACATCAAAAAGAGGCCGAATGGAAAGGAGAACAAACACAAACAGATTTAAAAAACAAGACAGTTTAGAAAGCAAAATAACATCTCATATCCAACATATATATTTCAGCTCCCTTATAATATTAAAGCAGAAAGATCACCAAAAGAAATTAGTCTATACTCTAGAGAGCATCAGTCTCAGGAAGAAAAGAGAGATGACACATAAGCAGTGAAATGAATAAATGAGCTAATGAATAAGATGATAAACAGATAATAAGGTTTTCCCTGGAGATTAAAGGAGGACAAATTGAGAAAGGAACGGCGGTGGGAAGGAAGGTTGGTGACAAGGTTGCCTCTGGCTTTTCAAAAAGTGTGAAACGAGAGAAATTAAAATGAAAAATACAAAATAAACATGAGTCAATGTATGTGTGTAAAAATATGATGAGTGACAGAAAATAGACTGCAGCAAGGCAATAGAAAATATATGGCAGTGTTTACTGAAAAACCTATATGAAACTTCAAATTACATAATTTGAATACAAACTGTAACTGCAAAATAGTAAAAATAGTAAAGTCACTGGCATGTTCGGCTAAGTGAGCTCATGTCAATCTTAATTACTTATATGATCATACTCTTAAATCTGTTTTAAGGATTACTCCGTTCAAAGCACAGGAAATGACGCTTGCATTATTACCATGCACTGCACACGACAACATTACAATGCATGTCAAGTATAATGGAAAAAAATACTGTTATGCAACCTTTATGGATGTGTGAAGTTAACACAGCTAGAATACTTATCTGCTAAAATACACTCAGAGACAGACTTAGGGTTGGAAAATGAAAACAGCTGAGGAAATATTCTGAACAGCATGCTGCTATCTGACCGGGGATAAAGCCATTAGGCACTAAAGCAATGAGATCCAGTATACGGTTATCAATATTTAAGTATTACTAGATCAAGTTGCATCATTAACCTGCAACTTCATGAACGCAGACCCCAATAAACATTAAGAAAGATTTGCTCCTTGCCAGTGTACAGCAAACATCTGGTCTTATGCACAAGTGTTCTTCAGCTGCTTCATTCGACAGCTGGTTTTATTTTCACCAGCCAAAGACGAGCTTCTGTTAAATTTGTCAGATTTTTCTAGATGCATATTTATTACTTTGTGTTTACCCAAATAGCGTAGATCATTACTATTTAATATTCTGGTTTCTGTTATGATGTCATTAGCATTTATGTCTCATTTACATAAGCAACCCAACCATCAAATGGCTGCTGTTATGGTTATGTAATAGATGCATTTAAATATGATTTTATAAAATTCAAGGCACATACAAATAACTACACCTACTTCAGTGCCAAGTCTGATGCTCTGGCAAGTCTAGTGTTATTTAAAAGTGATCCTTACAAGAACGGAAACTGAGATGACCACAGGTGAACTGGAGAGCAGGTTGTTCTCAAGTTCAAATACAACACAATGAAACCACCTCGGTCGTGTGCAATTCTGGCAAGAGAGTCACATGTAAGGCAGACCTCTTGTGATAGTCTAAATGTGTGTCTGATGGTGTGTGAGAGACGTGCTATGTGGGTGTTATATAGGACAGCTATCAAACAACGAGCTCAAGTGAATCATCGTGCTCTTTCTCCATCTCTAGGGGTAATATCAGACGCATCACACCCTGGAGAGCTGTGCCCAGGAACTCACTGTACCAACACACAAGACAGAAGGAAAGTTACGGCCAGAGCTCTAACGTTTATGGCCTATTCACAACGCCTCTAACACAGTTAACTGCTTAAGTGTTAAAAAAGAGGGATGGATTGGTTCCTATACTGTTTACTTCCAACCTCGGTATTCCTAAGCCTTAAGCTACCAGGGTCAACTTAAAACTATTAAGAATGCTTTTGTCCATTGAAATAAAGCTAGAAAGAAAAATATAAGTATTAGATGAAAAATTGGAAATGTTGCCTTGGCAACTAACTAAATGACTGGAGAAGTCTGGCTTACATCATCGGAGAGAAATCTGTCATTTGAAAGGAAGCCGATTTGATGCATAATGACAGGTCATAAGTGTTTAAGTTTGAGGTAAACTTCTAACTGGAAAAAACTAAACTAAAACGGAGATCGAAACTGATTTTAAATTTAACCTAAAAATGAATAAAAATGAGAAAAAAACACATAAAATTATTATAAATTACGAATAAATTGAAAATTAAAAATTGTAAAGTAACTATAACACTCACAAATATCATATTAACACCAGACATTTAGAGAATGTTTTGATCTTTGTGAATGGCAAATAAGTTTCCTTATCTGCATGCAGGAATTCACCTTAATTAGTGAATGTAATTAGCCCAAAGACAATGGATTAGCCACCTGCTAACATGCCACTAAGCTTGATGAACAGATCAGCCTTCTGCTCCCACATGAACTACACTGGGACTATTCTTGTGTTCAACATATGTTATCTATTCTCAGGGTTAATTTATATACACACACACACACACACACACAATACTGTTCAAAGGTTTTGGGTCAGTACATTTCTGTAAAGAAAGAAATCAATACGTTTTATTATGAGATGCATTATAATTTAATACAATCAAATTTTGACTATTTTTGCTGTGTGAATATAAATGCTGTGCAAAAAAGTATAATGGCCTCCACAAATGCACACATTTTTGCAGTAACATTTTTAAAATTATATTACTGTTTAGCATTTAAAAAATCTAACTGTCCCCAAACCTAAGAACGTTGGTGTGTGAGTTAAGAGATTAATCGTCGCTAAAACATACTAGGCAGGTTTCCTGCTAAATCAGACTTTAGTAAAGAATTATTATCTTATTGCCATGAGTTGATAATACTTCTCCATACTAACCGGCAACTAATTTTCTCCCTTCCCAAAACTCAATCGCTGCTGTAAAAATATCTGATATAACCATTAACCAAGACTTTCCAGCATGTGGCCTGCAGGGAATGTTGAGTTTTTGTCCAGTAAATAAAATTAGAAGCCAGTCCGCTGAATCATTGTATAACATTGGTATTGTATGTAAACACAAAAAGAGTGAAGGCCTAAATGGAAAGCAACACTGATGTTTCGCAGGGTATTCCCCATACAACAAGAGAGCTATTCTAAGATTACAAAACAAGCCTATTCAGTGTCAACATTTATTTGCAAGGTAGGCCCTCCCAAACCACCACTGTGCGAATGACAGTGAAAGCTAGACTTACATGTACACACATACAGAAATACATAAACACTTCAGGCCTGGATTATTAGGTTACACAATACACGCCTAAGATTTAAACTGCTCACAGAACATAATCAATCACGAGCTAGTAAACCTTTAAGATTATTACTTAAAAGCTTGCTGATGTGTTTACACTATCCCTCATGACCCATACTAATGGCACTGATCAGGCTGCTATGATTTGTTTGGGTGTGAAGGCCTCTGGCAGGTGCAGGCAGGTGAACAGTAACTCACCCGCAGGGCGGCCAGGTCGATGTCATCCAGACTCCGCGTAGGTGCGTTTTCGGACATTTTCCCAAGATTTCTGAAGGAAATTTCTAAATAGGTACTCCAAAAGCGCAGCTACGACTGCGCAATTATTTTATCACAATGTTTATTTCAAGGGCCAGTTCAGTAAAACTTGTGAGGTCCCTGGAGAAACATTTGGCTCGTCTTTGCCGCGACCAGTTTAACCGACAACAGCTGCAGGATTGGAAAATGTTTGCTTCTTCTTTACCGGAGAACAAAAGGTTCTTTAAGGCCAAGTGGTCCGGTTCTTCGGGCGAACGTTAGCCGGAGACGACCGAGAAATGCCTAGCGAGCATTTATCGATGATAAAGGCTGGGGTTGAGCCTATAATCCTGAAGATTGCATGGCAACATTTACATGAGCTCGAGTCAGATGTGCCACACTGCGCTCCGTCTCTACACTCATTTTGGCAGCACTGCGTAAGTTAAACCAAGCCTACCTCTGTCACAAACAGCAGATTAATATATACACGAGCCGTGCAAATCACAAAATAGGTATATCAAGAGGCAGAACTTCGCGATAAGTCGCTAAACAGCGGCGCTCGTGATATCCGCGTCAAGCTGCCTTTGCCGTCATGTTACGGCGCAACCCACGCACACGCCTTAAAACAGGATTTCTGTGTGGATTTCGATGTCACTGCTCGGCTCAGTTAATGTCCACTGTTTTTAAAAGTCTCTGCAACGTGTACAGGGTTGAAATGCGCAGTCCTGGTGACAAAAACAAGAAGTGTTTACGTCGAATAATATTCCGCCCGCCTGGCAAACTTTCATTGCCTCCTGCCGTCAGTCAGCGGCACCTCCCGCTTGTGCGCATAGCCTCCGCCGATTTGTTGGAGAGAAAGAGAGGGGGAAGAGCGGAAAACCATAAACAGATCCTTGTTTTCAGCCCGGACCCTTAATGGCAGCGCCTGGTCACGATGCATACATAGTATTAATTATTATTCACATATTCCCTATCGAGTCGCCACGGGAATCAACTTTGTCCTTTTGCGTGTAACGTTGTATGTTTTGACGTGTCAGACTGAACTTCTCTCTCCTGTCTTGGTATGATCCTATTTCTTCTTCTGCTGGCTGTGACGTCCCTCCTCTGTAAGAATACACAACACTCTGTTTTCCAGCCACTTTGTTTTTTTTCCTCCCTCCCCTGCACTCCTCTCTCCCGTCTTCCTGAAGTTGGTGCTACGGTGCTGCAACAGGGACAAACTACCTTAATATAGTTACAATGGAGACAGGTGGTACAGGGGTAAAACCTCCCTAACTATTGCAACATCACGTCTTTCTATAATTTACTTTAAGTCGACTTCTATAGCAAGTTCTTCATCATAACTAAGTCTGCACTTCTGCCGCAAAAAAAGGTTCGTTCTGTGTGGTAAGAAAGAGGTGGTTCTTTAAAGAACTTTGACTGAATGGTTCTTTGGGGAAATAAATATGGTTGTTCTATGGCAGTGAAGAATCTTTTAAAGGACCTTTATTTTAAGAATGTAACCTTCTATAGCATAAAATAAATATATAGTTTAGTATGTTTATTAACGAGATATTTCACCTAAAAAAATCCCTTAATTTCAGTCTTAATTTTCTGACCTTCACACCTGCCTTTTTTCTATTGCTTAACTATGTAACAAAATCAAATATTTTGGTTGTGTGTGTGTGTTTGTCCATATAATAGAAGTCAATGATCAGCAAAACATTTGTTACCAGCATTCCTCAAAGTATCTTGTTTTGCAGTCTGCAGGGGAAAAAACATCAGGTTTGAAATGACGAGGGTGAGTTGTTTATATGAGGACTGAATTTTCTTAATATTTTCTCCCTTAACTATCCCTTTGAGTGGGTTTTCTTATTGCTACTGATTAATTTTTATTTAATATATTTGGTTTCTAGCCTCCATTTTTTGTTTTACTTCATGTCTTTTTCTGTTTCTGATTGATCTTGTGTTCACATTTGTGTTGTTCCCTCTGTACATTGACACACAGAAGACTCATCTCATGTGCATTAATACATTTATTTAAGTGGAAAACAGATGGAGGGGAAAAAATTTATTGCTCACTGGTTTACAAACAACTGTGATATGTAAGTTATAGTCATAAATCCAAAAATCTTGTACATTTCGGGGGGAAAAAACACTTATAAACCTTAGTCAGGATAGAACTAAATTTAATTTCTGTCAGGAATTAAAACAAGACTGTGAGGAAAAGTGCAGTGTGTTTAATTGATTGTACTGTTGTTTAACAAGCAATTTGTTCAGCTGAAAAAAAAAAAATAATCGAAATCGGTAGACCTACATAGTGAGTTTGTTTTAAAAGAATGCATGCCATTGTAAAAACTGCATAATTTAAATCTGAAGAAAATTCAATTTGGCATCTACCCTAGGCCAGGCCTATACAGATGTCTAAAAGTTGTTAAAACACACCAGATTCATTGAAATATTAGTAAGTGAGTTCTGTATTCTTTCTCAATAAAAGAAATTTTATATACATGAAAAGTATAAAAATGTGCAAAAGCAGATATGTTAATATGCATTAACAGGTATAGAGATTTAAAAAGAACTATCACTTCATAAAGGTGATTGCTTGATGTGATTGGAATGTTACAGTATAAAAATGGTTGTGTCTCCAGTGGTCAAACCCTAAAACATTCCCTTCAAGTGCAGGTGATGTCATCTATAACATTCTATGTTACACAGGCAGATTAGTGATTGTTTATAAAGCGGGGCACTGATAAAAATTAGCATTGCTTATTTGGCCTCCAGTGACTCTCTACTTGTGTAAACACCCCCTCCAAAAAAACCAAAAGTGGAATCTTCTGGGCTGCTGACATTATTACATAACAATAATTTCTCCTGGTTGTCATGGAGATTGGGGTGGGGGGTGATAAATGTTGAGCTGAGACTCCCCCTGAATATCTCAACATGTTTGAAGCCCCACCTGATCCCTGCTCCGTAACACTCCTCTACCGATTTCAAAAAAACATTACATAATTTCTCTGACCAAGTATGTTAACATACCCCCCGCCCTGACACGTACACACAGTTATCCGTGTTTTTACGGTTTGTCTATTTTTTCCTGCTTTTTCTCAATCTCTTCCTGCCTCTTCTTCTTTCGTTCTCTCTATCTCTCTCAGCAGCCAAGACCAAGTCAGCTCTTTATACCCGTCACCATAACAACCACAAATGTTCTGACAGATTTGCTGCCACTGCATTGAGAGGTGTAGTGCACACAAGAAAGAAATAAAAAGAGAGGGAAAAGAAGGTAAAGCAGCACCATCCACCCACACACATTCACAACAATAAATGTACGTTCTGTTCCTCGGTCATCAAAAATTCTCTCTCTCTTTCGCCTTATTCGCTCCTCTTTCTTCATCTGATATGCAGCACTTTAAATCCTCGGCCATTTTACATACTTAGATCATGACATTCATGGTCGTAATGGACATTTGGGTGAGGACTGATGTCATTTCATTGTATCTTCATATAATTAGCAACTACACTATGTGATTCTTCTGGTATAAACGCGCTTATCTTCTTTTGCAAGAAATTTATTAGTTTGGGTTAGTGTTAATCAATCATTACTTTAGTCCAAACCAAAATGGACAAAAAGTATGGCGGTTAACCACCATAGCCATCCAGCTTAGTTAGCAGATGTGTGATATTTTAGGCTCTGAAATCTTCTGTTTCACTGACATGCTTCACTGGAAACTCTTCCCTGCTATGTCCAGACCTCCATAGGAACCATTCGTTCTTTGCTTTTAAGAGGTGGGAGAAGGTACTCCTCGCATAGGAAATGCAGCGGGAAATGGACCAGGATGCCCTGGATGGCCTGTGTTTCTTCTTTGGCTTTCTCCAGGTCAGTAAGACAGAGGTTTTCAGCATTCACATGTTCTTGAAGCTCACGCAAGTTCCGGATGGAATCCAGTGGAAGACATCGGAAAACCTGCACAGTGAAGAAAAGATACTGCAGTACAAACACTGTAATATAAAACGCCTAATATTACAATCCATCATTTTAAAGTGAAAAAATTTCTTCCGGATATTCATACTGTAACTAGTACGATCACCCACTGGGATCTCTGGGATTAGAGTTGTGAATGTAAATATATGGGTAATGATAGTACAGAAGTGTATGGGAGCGGTGCTATTGTCTGAAGGCTTTACTGCAGGACTACTGCACAACCTGCAAATTACAGTAATTGCAGGTTTTGCCATAGTTTAGTCCCGCGTTGAGTGCTTTTGTATCAGTTCAAATCCTTTACAGTGACTTTAAAAGAAAACCTTTAGTTAAAGACATGAAGTACATAAAATGACGCAGTGGGAGTGTGGAGAAAATCCAGAACAAATGCTCTGTCCCTCACCTTTTCATAGATGATTGCATTTGTTTGGGCGATTTTGTTCCAAACGTTGTTGAAGAAATGATCACAGACTGGATCATCAATGTTCAGATTTGGATCAGATTTTGCTCCGAGAAGTACGCTGAGGAGAAGAGGTAAAGAGTACCTTTTAAATCAATATATACAGTTTAGTAATCAGGGTTGGGGCCATTCATGAATTGAATTAAGAATGAATGGTAAATTCCAATTCACTTCCTGGAATGGAATTGGAATTGGAACTGCATGCAGCTGACAGGAAATAGAATCGGAATTGAATTGGAATTACAGGAAGTGGAATTAAATTCAGGAAGAATTCCACTGAATTCTGTTTATTGCTGCGCATTCATTTGTCATTGCATTTTAAAGACATACATTTGAACTTTATTTATGTTGATTTTACAAATATCAAGCAATGTACTGTATGAAATAGAGTTGATCAAATGCAAGTAAATAAAAATAAGAACAGTACATTATGAATTAATAATTGAATGACAGTGATGATACATTTCTGAATACGTTCAATATATGATAACCAAAAGTTTTGGTTTTGATTTAAACATTATGTAATTTGTTTACATAACTTTAACATAAACAAATAAAATACACTTATTGTGAACAGAATTAAGTGGAATTCTTCCTGAATTGATTTTCTCTTCCTGTAATTCCAATTCAATTCCAATTCTGTTTCCTTTAATTGTTGTTTAATTCCAATTCCAGTTCCATTTCACTTGTTCGCAGTATCGTTCGCCTCTGCCTTATCTCTCCACCTGAAGGTTACATGCATGTGTATGGGTGTTTCTCCCCAAAATCTTAATGTTACTCTCCTTTCCTCTAGACCGACCACTTGGGTCGTAACAATATGCAATCATATTAATCTGTTCACTTCTCCTGAATGCTGGTATATTTTAGTACAAACCAGTTGTGTTCACTAATCATAATTGCTCTCATCTTAATGTGGACGTTTGATTCTGTGTAGAAGAAGAAGACTGTAATAAATTTCTGCTCAGTCATCAAGTCTTAAGGCTATATTAGAAGAAAATTAGGATTGGTGGTGGGATAATAAGTGTTGAATCTCTCTTCTCAGGTGTTCACTCAGTCCAGGTGATGTACGGCTGTGAGCTGGACGATGATGGCACCACATGGGGATACACGCAGTATGGTTATGATGGAGAGGACTTCATCAGCTTTGATAAGAATGAACTCACCTGGATCACTGCTAATCCTCAAGCTGGGATCACCAAGAACAAATGGGATGCCAATAGAGCTATTGGAGAAGGACTGAAATCATATCTGGAGAACGAATGTATCAAGTCTCTGCAGAAGTATGTGGGTTATGGCAGGAGCACTCTGGAGAGAGAAGGTATGAAATATCAGTTGTTTTAATCTTATCTCATCTTAATACATGCACTCACTGTCATTAATTTGAATGAATCGATTCCAGATCCTGAAAACTGTTTATATAAACCGTAAACTTTAATCTCATTCAGATTTTTGTCTAAATGTGCGTTCATGTGTTCAACACATTCAGTACTATGCACTGTAGAGTTGAGTATAGTTGTCATTTTTGGCTTGAAAAGTATGACAGAAGAGCTGTTTTTTTCCCAGAAATATTTATAAAATATTCAGTCTTCTTCACCGGCGGCTCATAAGATGTTAAACACCTTTAAATAGATCAAGGTTTATTTGAATGAGAAGACTTAATTTGTTTTTTAATGATCAGATTATTTTAGTTCTACACCTTTTTTAATGTAATGGAAATATCATTTGAATCAAGCTCAGTCGGATGGATCGAGGTGTTTGAGGGAAAGCTTTTCTCTCTGATTGAGTCAACGGTCTGATTAATAACAGATAATTTGTCTGATAAAGCTCTTGAAATCAGACTATGTCTATTTTTCTCTTTGTTTATCTTCTTCTGTCTCAGTCTCTCCTCAGGTGTCTCTGCTGCACAAGGATCCCTCGTCTCCGGTCTCGTGTCACGCTACAGGCTTTCATCCCAAAGAAGTAACAATCTCCTGGCAGAAGAACACACAAGATCTTAATGAGGATGTGGATCTGGGTGAACTTATTGTCAATGAAGACGGCACCTTTCAGAAGACCAGCACGCTCAATGTTAAACCTGAGGAGTGGAAGAAGAACAAGTATGAGTGTGTTGTTGAGCACCAGAGCAAGACCATCAGAGAGATCCTGACAGAAGACAAGATCAAAACTAACTACGGTGAGAGACATCGTCTCGATGAGAAGATTATCAAACTGTTGAAGTGTTGAAGAAAAATTATTTGATGTTGTCAGTCTCTGATATTAATGTCCAGGAGAAATCACAGTCATAGATGGATAGATGGTGCTGGTGGTGTTTTTTGCTGAAACTTTAAACCTGTAATCATTAATAACCTGATGTTTTCACCTGATCTGATTCTTCAGCTCCTTTCCCCATCGGGATCATTGCTGGTGTTGTAGCTGTAGTTCTTCTGCTGGTGATCATCGCTGTTGCTGGGTTTATGGTGTATCAGAAAAAGAAAGGTGAGAGAGACTCAGATATTATCATCATCATCATCACTACTGACTACATTTGCATGTTTTACACATTTGTGTACTAATATTTAAAATTGTAAGGGTTAAAAGCTTAATGGTTGAACATTTAATTCCTTCAAGAAAACATAATGCAGGAATTTGCCAGAGACAATGTTCTAGTTTGCTCGGCGTGGGAATGCTTAACAAAAGGCATCTCGAGGCTCAGAACAGGCAATAAATGTCACCTGGAAAAACTGTCCCCTCGGAATGTAAATTGCCACTCCACTTTACGACTTACCCCCTTCCTTCAGAGAGGCACCAAGGCCTGAAGCCACAGGGTTTAAAGAGTCTTATAAGGAAAAATCAACAAATTCAGAATTGTATATTTTGTGTTTTACATGCCATGTTTAGATTCCAATGAATCGTCTAGAAGTGATTTTTATACTGAAATTCAATTTCTCAG
>JAUCNO010000795.1:4769148-4836001 GCA_032353835.1 Enteromius viviparus
CTTGAACAGTTTAGACAGTATGAAAAAAATTCTGGTCATAAAAAAAATTACTTTTTTACCTCAAATTTTAGTTCTCATAGAAGGAATGATGGCATGTGGCAGTTAACTTCTAGAAAGATGGAGAGGCCTTCTGAGCATATGTAGTGGTAGTGTCATGGCTCTAGCTCATATAATTGGAGAAATCAGCAATGTTGCAACTGCCACACGTTGCAACTGTCCCCACTCTCCCCTACTCTGTAAAAAAAGTAACTACGTTACTTATTTACTTTTTATGGAAAGTAATGCATACATTGCTTTTGTGTCAATTTCAGTTACTTTTTAAATATGGGCAGAGCTTGAGTGTTTGTTTTTAATATAAGTGTAAAGGCACAGCAAAAAGTTCCACGAATAAACCTCAGACTGAAGAAAAAATACATTCAAATCTGTAAAGCAGAATACAGAAGAAAGTTCAATACTCTTACGCAATGAAAAACAAATAAGCACAGTCATTTTTGCTTGTAAGTATGGTTGAACTGGGTCATCAAAGGTCAGCAGTATCTGACTAATCTAAAATGAGATTAGATACATTTGTGTAATTTAATTTTTGCTGGTTTGTCATATTCTCAGATTATTTTCATTCATTTTGATGAATACTAAATCTGTTTTTTGAGAGATTATTGAATTCACATTCACATAGAACTACACTGTATTCACACAATTCCTCTTTATTTCTGATTTCTCCCTATACGGTGTCAGGAGACTCGTCAGTCAATAAATAAGAAAACAAAGTAACTTGCATTACTTTTTTTAAAAAGTTACTCCGCAATATTACTCTAAAATTAAAAAGTTATGTGTTACTTTACTAGTTACTTGGAAAAAAGTCTTACTTGTAATTCGTTACCCCAACATTTGCTGTAAGGACTCGTTTCCTATTTAACCAATTGTGGTAGTCAACATCAAAAAAAGAATCACAGATTTTTATCTTGATTTTGCCAGTTATTTTATTCTGCAATTTTGTGCATAAAAATCACAAAAGCACATTGCTTAATAAGGATTTTAAAATAACATCAAACTTGTTTCTTGTGCGTTCGCACTGGATATTTTAAGACAGTGTGAATTAAGAATCCATTTATTCACTGCAAAGATGCCATACGATTTTGTATATTTAAAGAGCTTATAGTAAATAATATACTTAATGCAAAATGGCACAAGTAAAATTAAAATAACATTTTATGACAGAGATAAATAAGATAGAACAAACAAAGGTGAACATGCATGTCTATAATAATAATAAAATTAAATAGCCTGCTACAGTGCAATCACTGTATAAAAAGTGGCTGATGAAACACACTGTTAACTTTAATGCATATGGTTTACAGATGATGGTTTGGAGCAATACAGAATGGAGCCACAATGAACTGGAGAACCACTACCTGGTATGAAATAAGCTAAAATCATTAGTTAATTTATTCCTTACTATTTCACCAATTAATACTGTTTGCACAAATACAAGCAACATGTAGATTTCTGTAAAAATCCCCTTAGAGTAAAAAATGAGCATGAACAGAGTACAAAATTTGTTATTGCATGCATGGACACCTATAGTCCTTAATATCAAATATAAGACAAGATCAGGTGACAAATTTGCTCGTGATCAAATCATGTGCAGCTTAACTCCAGCTATAAAACATGTCTTGGTATATATTAACTGTATCAAATAAGAGCCCAGAAGCAGTCCCTTTACTAGTTCCTTATTTCTTTTGGACAGACTTGTATTCTCTACTCGGGTGTGTACTTTTTGTTCTCCCAAGGAAATGGGTACTCAGGTGCCTGGTTGTAGTGACCCATGAGGAAGATGGCCACTGTGCCGACAGAAAACAGCAAGATGGCTGCCCAGAAACAAACCTTGTCAATCATCTTACCAATAAGCACCCAACTCTCCATCTCCTGGAAAAAAAAAATTGAGGAAAAGCATGAGAAAAACAAGATGAAGCAGGAAAAACAGTGTGTGGGTGGAGATGACTGCACTGAGGATGTTTAGATGTTTAAATGTTCTCTTGCTAGGACACTTAAACACACACACTTACAGATCCAATGTCATTTTGTTGCTTAGTGGATTCAGCAATGAAGTTACAGGCATCCACACACTCTTTTATTTCTGGTGCTGTTTTTGCCAAACTCTTGTAGAGGTTTGCCGTGCTGCTCACATCAATTTCATCCACTAGAGGGAGACATACACAAACACTTAAGAAAATATGTTTAAGTTTTATAAATGTAAACATACGAAACGAATTGTACAAATTAATGTTAACATGCAAAATCTAATCATGCCTAAACACCTACAGTACCCAAAATGAAAAAATGCCAAAAATGGCCCTTCGTGATGTAGATAAGATTGTTTCTTCATCAAACAGATTTGAAAAAATGTTGCATTGAATCCACTTACTCACCAATGGATCCTCTGCAGTGAATGAATGCCTTCAGAATACGAGTTCAACCAGCTGCTAAAACATTATAATAATGCACAAGTAACCAACATGACTCCGGTACAACAGTTAAGATCTTGAGTTGTTGTCATTAAGGCATTTTAACTATAAACCCTCACTTCTGGCCATAATCCTTATTAATATTTTGTCAATGAAACATTAATCCCCTGTTGTCGTTCAAATCAAAATCCATCAATATTGGTTTAGAAGTGCTTTAGACTGTTTTGACTTGTAAACAGTGCTTGATTTGTGCATATTTCTTTTCCGGTTCAAATGATTCAACACTTTAAAGTTAAAAACATCTTCGTGATGAATTCATTACAAACGCAGTGGACAAGTTTACTTCACAGGACATTAACTGATGGACTGGAATCATGTGGATTATTGAGATGTTATCTTTCTGATGGCGCCCATTTACTGCAGAAGATCCGTTAGTGAGCAAGTGATGCAATGCTAAATTTGAAGAAACAAACTCTATATAATAACTCTCTATAATTTCTAGAATCGTGCACCTCTCCTGATCAGACCACTGAAGTTTACAATACTCTTATAGGTTATGAATGCTAAGGGACAGTAAGTGAATGTTTAAATTTGTGTTACCAATTGAGCGCATGAGTCCATGTCTCTCCCTCTGTTTATCAAACATCATCTCACTGCGTGGCTGTTTCAAAACATATTCTTCAGCCCTCTGCATCAGCCCAAACGAACTGCGCCGCCTCTCCTTCATTTCATACGTCCTACCTCCCGGCTCCTCCTCATCCAGAAATGAGGCCATGCCAAGGAAACGAGGGACCACCTCGAGGAAAATCTAATGGGTATAAAAGAAGGACTACAGAATCAGAAGCCGTGCAATTATATTTCTAATTAGGAGACATATTAAGGACAAAAAACACACATAAACGTACATGTCTGATGGTGTGCGACATGTTGTGTGTACTAGGACTACGGAGGGAGAAGTTGAGGACAATGATGCAGTTGGTCACGATTAGTGTGGTCATACACATGACGAAGATTAAATACCTAAAATGAAACGAAGAAAAACAGAACTTTGGTTAAAATCGGATTAAAGTCGATTGGAAATTAAAACATAATGGCACTCACTTGCCAATAAGAGGCACAGAAAGTGAGGTTTCTGGAATCTTCTGAGCGATCAGGAAGAGAAACACAGTCTGAGCCAATAGTACAGAAATGGACACCGTCAACTTCTGCCCTCCAGCTACATGACAGAAGAAGAAAAAAGAAAGAGAGAGACAAAGACGTAGTGTACAAAGAAAGAAAGAGTGCAAAAACATGAATGACGGACAGAGGGAGTATAAACAACACAGTAAGTCAAGGAGAATGGCATCTTAATATTTGAAGGCATGCTGAACATTAACCTCAGAATGTCTGCACATGCACACGCAAACACCTTTTGCAGGTAGAAAATAGGCCAGAACGACCAGAGAGGAAATGAGAGAGCAGGGAAGGATGATGTTGATTATGTAGAAGAGGGGTTTCCTCTGGATGATGATGTTGTAATACACCTCTTGGTACTCCAGATCATCAGGAGAGTAGCGGGAGTTTGTCAGCTTCCGAGCAGGTCGATGCTTGATAGCCCACTCCCCGTTTTCTGTAAGACCATGTGACCATTTGAAGAAAGAGACATGTGAACTTTTTTTTATCAAGTTTTATATGCATTTCACTACATTACTCTCTATCGTATGTGTTTAGATTATGTATTGTTGATAATCTCTTGTGCTAACCAAAGCTGCACTTTTTTAGTAAATAAATAAAATGAATATAAAAAACATAAATACCATGAAATATAAATAAATTTTAAGGTATTTAATACATTTTAAAATGTTAATTATCTCTGTGACGATACAGCTGAATTTTCAGCAGCCATTACTCCAGTATTCAGTGTCACATGATTCTTCAGATATAATTTTAATATGCTAATTTGTTGCTTAAGAAACATTTCTGATTATCAGTTTTGAAAAAAAAAACAGTTGTGCTCCTTAATATTTATGTGGAAAATTTCAGATTGACAAATAGAAAGTTCAAAAGAGGGGACATAAATATTTTATTATATAAAAGTCTTTACTGGCACATTTGATCAAATGAATCTGTACATGCTGAAATTTTCCCCTGAAGTGTGTTTGTGAGTGTGTGTGAGAAAATTCAATCTTAAAGCACCTGTGAAGGCCTCAGGGTCAATGTCCACCCACTCAATAGGCTTCCCTGTATCTGCATTTTCTGCCAATACCATATCAATTTCATTTGCACTGTATGTCTGAGACCTACAGGTGTAAAATAAAAAAAATTAAATATATACAAGATAGCTTCAAATAAATTAAAATATTACACACACACACACACACACACATATATATGTATATATATATATATATACATACATACATACATACATGTGTGTATATATATATATATATATATATATACACATATATATATATATATATATATATATATATATACATATATATATACACATATATTAGAATTTAATCCATAATATTGTTATTAATCTCCATGTATCCACGAGACTTCTCAAAATCTCACTCTGTGCCAACCTGAAGATTAGTGTGCAGTTTTGCCAGTCGAAAGGGAAGTAGGTGATCTCAATAGCACAGGTACTGCGGTAGATGGCAGGGGGAAGCCAGTACATGGAGCCATCACTCTGAATCAGCACATTAGCGTAATATGCCACATCAAACTTGCCATCAATGCTGTAAAGAGAGTGGAAATAAGGTGATTATGATTTTACTATAGTAACAGATAAATAAAATAGAAAATGTTGATGTTTTACTGCTAACTCACTTGTTTTCCAAAACTATATCTGGTAGCCACACAGTGTTGTAAGGCACACGGATTGTTTCAATGCCATGATACTCGGATGCATTCCATGCAAGACGGTAATCATGCCATTGCTGAAGAGAAGAAACATGATAGAAGGAAAGCAGGAATAAGAAGCACATAGAACAGAAAATGAAAACTATGTAAAAAGTGCAGAAAAAAATACAGTGTTAGCGAAGACATGTGAACCGTGGAATGAACAAAAATTGAAGAACAAACATCTAATATTTAACCTCATGTAATAACTTTTTTTTTTTTTCTTCATTATTTGACATTTTGAAATGAAAGATTTACTTACATGTGTAAGCAACCACAGAACTCAAGTCAGCATCTTAGGGGCCATCGTGCAAAATGAGTTTTTAAATCCTGCTGTGCCACTTTTCTATTGTTTTTCTATGTAAACATGTGTGAGATAGACACCTGGCCGAGCAGCATATTTACAATGCCATACCAAGTTCAACTGTAAATAAATCTCAACTTTTGACAAATTTAAATCAGCATGAAATGTTCTCTAAATGCATAATGCATTGATTTTTTTTATGTTGAATGATTCTTCTAAATATCTTAACTTAATGTTCCAGTGAAACATTAGATTTCTCTCTGCTGATGTCCAATTAAAGGGATAGTTCACTCCAAAATTTAAATATGGTAATTAATTGGTGTAATTTAAAACCTGATAAAGATAAAAGCTCTCTGACCCTTCATAGACAGAAAGGGTATTATCACAGTCAAGGCACAGAAACGTAGTAAGGGAAGACAGATAAAATAGTCCATGTGACATCAGTGGTTTAGCAGTAATACAAAAATAATAAATACCCCTTTGCTCGTGGAAAAAAAAAGAGCAGAGTGTTCTATTATAGTTTTATAAAATTACAGCTGAACCACTGAACCTCACAGATTTCATCAAAAATATTGTAATTTGTGTTCTGAAGATTAATGAAGGTCAAACGGTTTGGATCGACAAGAGGGTGAATAACTTACAACAGAATTTTCATTTTTGGGTGAACTAACTCTTTGAACTCTGTCCTTTCCTAACTGCAAGATTGCATTCTGATGGGTCTCCATCCAGTCAACCATTGATGGACAGAACCAACTACTGGCACTACATATTTGTAGATAATTTGTTATTTTCAATTCGCAATTTGAATCACAATGGAAACACTGATACTAAAAGAAAAGAAAAATCACATTTTGTGTTAACGACCCCTGGGAGGTTCTGGGAAATACTCACAATCTCAATCCAAACATTTGTAGTTAAAGTCTCCTCTTTTTCATTCTGTTCAGGAAGAGAAAGTTTCCAAAAAGACAGATCTGAATAAGTCATTGGATAACACTGTACTCACACTCACACTATACTGTATATATATATATAGAGAGAGAGAGAGAGATTTCAGTTTTATGCAGTTTTTTATGTTTTAGCTAACATTTAACAAATATGATAGTAACATGTTTGTTTACTGAAACTCAAACTACTTTTTACTCTTAGAAGGTAGATTAGTTACCAAGGAGATGAGGTTGGTGAGTGTTAACTTGACCTGAACCTTGACTTTTTCATCAGCGTGTTTTGCAGGACGAATATTTTTATTGTATTTTTTAAACTTATCTGCAATTAACTGCGTCTCCTCATTTGCACTGACTGCAAAACGAAAGAATGAAAGACAGAAATTAGTTTTCAAACTTACATAAAAAAACACCTGTTAGTAGACAAACTGAATTAATCTGTGAACAAGTAAAAACATAAAAGTTTATTATTAAAGGCACATAGTTCAAGCAGGCAGATTTATATCCGCTATACTGCAGTTTTTAAATATGTATAACAAAACTGCAAATCATAACAAAATATGCATACTAATATGCCTCAGCAATGTGATCCTTATACAAATTGCAGTAATCCCTAAACAAAATAGTAATGTTTGTAACAGCTTTAGCCAACATATTTAAAACGACTACAATATAGATAAAAACTTTACACAAAATATTACCCAATTAAACATAACACTGCTTGCGCTTGCAGTTCCACAGCAAGTGTGTTAAAGACGGAGAGCCAAGTAAGTCACTCAGTTTTGAGCTACAAAACAGCACATACCTTGTAATACAGCGGCCACGAGCGCAAACGCAACAATGCACGTTATGCCGAACCGGTCGGCCATGGTCGCCAAAAGACCGTCTTAAAAGTTGGTAACAAAGAGACAGACACGTTATTTTCGAGTGGTCAGTAACCGAGCTGTCTTCTCCTCACTGCTACAGCTGTCACGGCACGAGGCTCGAGTTACAGCGCGCTCTTAAAGTCACATTCACTAATCGCCAATATCATTATGCCTTTAATACGTGACAATGATGCAGATTATGTAGGTTGCTTCTCTAGTATTACTGTTAGTGACCTCATATACTATGAATAGAGGCAAAACATGCTGACAGGAGCGCCAATTTCAGGTGTCAATCGCAAGACTTTTGGTTTGGCACTGTTGCGCGAACACATAGTGATGTTAGTCGTACATTTCTGCGAGTATCATAATGACTTTATATCGATAAGCACAACGGTTATTGATAGTGTTGTTCAGTGTTGGGGGTAACGCATTACGAGTTACGTAATAAAATAACTTTTTCCAAGTAACTAGCAAAGCAACGCATTACTTTTTAATATTAGTGTAATATTACTGAGTTACTTTTTCAAAAAAGTACTTTTTCAAAAAACGGTTACTTAGTTTTCTTATTTATTAACTGACTAGTCTCCTGACCACAAGTTGGGAGAAAACAGAAATACAGAGCATTGTGTTTGGTGTGTGAATACAGTGTGGTTCTAGACTAAATGTGAATATGAATTCATCAATGTCTCAAAAAACAGATTTAGTATTCAACAAAATGAATTAAAATAAATGCAGTAATATGACGCAAACCTGCAATAATTAAATTATACAAATGTATAATCCCATTTTATTAACCAATGTCTTTGCTGCTGACCTTTGATGATCCAGTTTAAACATACTTACAAGCAAAAAATGACTTGCTATTGTTATTGTTAAAAATAGCTATTGTTCCTAATTTTTTAGGTTTTTTGTTTTTTGCTGAAGAGTATTGAACTTTCTTTTGTATTCTACATTACAGATGTGAATAATTTTTTTTCTTCAGCCTGAGGTTAATTAGTGACACTTCTTGCTGTGCTTTTACATTTGTTATAAATAGAACTTCTTATACTAAAACACTCAAGACTACACTTCAAAAAGTAACGTAACGCATTAATTTCCATAAAAAGTAACTAAGTAGCATAATTAGTTCCTTTTTTTAGAAAGTAACACAATATTGTAAGCCATTACTTTTTAAAAGTAACTTCCCCCAACACTGGTGTACAGGGAATTGTGTTTCAGTCTGAAGAAATAAGCAATGTTAACAGGTGTACTGAGGGGCCGTCTGAAGGGCCATAGTGCTGATGTCTCCCATGAAAGTGGGTATAAATAACCAGTGTCTGTCTGGACATTGTGGCCTGCTTATCTCCCTGGAAAAAGTTAAATGCAGGGGTTAGGGTGTCTGTTTTCTATTATTTGCCTATAAACTGTAAAAAAAAAAGTCTATATATATATACTATAAAATATACAGTGTCAACATAATTTTCTGTTTAGATTTTTACAGATGTACATTGGGGCCAAAATCTCTAACAAGGATAATAGCCAGCAGGTAGCCCACAGTCCTTATGAGGAAAACAGCTTAGTAAACGCACTAGTAATCTATTTATAACAATATAAAATGCAAGTTTGACGTTAGAGGGGTAAGGGGTAGAAAATATCATTAGCTCAGCATAAAACCAATTAAATTAATGGAAAATGGTAGAAAATGTGTGTGTGTGTGTACAGGTTTTTATATCCTCGTGGGAACCAATTGTCCCCACAAAGATAGGAATACTAGTAAATTTTGACCTTGTGGGGACATTTGTGAGGTCCCCATGGGGAAACAAGCTTATAAAACACACAGAATGAAGTTTTTTGAAAATGTAAAAATGCAGAAAGTTTCCTGTAAGGGGTAGGTTTAGGTGTAGGGTCAGTGTAGGACAATACCACATACAGTCTGTACAGTAGAAACACCATTACACCTATGAAGAGTCCCCATAAGGATAGCAAACCAGACATGTGTGTGTGTGTGTGTGTGTGTGTGTGAAAGGAACTCTAGCAAAAGAATCGTCACATTTTTCTTTTGTTCCCATCAGGTCAAAAGTTCGTAACTGAGTTATATGAGATACCTCAGGAGTGATATCATGAACATAACTGTCCAGCCTGTCAGGTTTAAAATGATTTACGAAATCCAGCATATACTGTGACAACTGACACTATAGGTTGGTTTTAAAGCATGGCTGCACATCAAAGAGAACATTTTGAATAAAATATGTTCCATGAGCTGCAGGATTTTTCAGTAATCTTATGCACAGCAGGATAGGCCAATCTCTTTGATGTCAGTCTCTTAAATTATATTATGACACACTCATGTTGTATATATCATGAATTTTTGTTTTGTTTACATTCTGAATGAGCCAAATAGCATTGCCAGTTGCTGGCCACTGGGTTTAAGTTGTACATGGTACATGGGCTTAAGTGTCACAGGATTGCAAAGCTTGTCGGTAAGCTTACCGGAGCATGAATTCCTGTCTCCTTTGTGTACTATTAATATGACCTGTAATTGAACTGTGTTGCATTTGGGTAACCGGAAATGCCACATCCGGGGGAAACGTCATGCACTGTCTTTGACAAATGAGAATGTCAGAAATGCATATAAAACATTTTTAGATTTTCTAAATTTATCTTGCCATAATGAACTTATCATCTTGGTTCCACGCAGTCTCAAAACAAATTAATTTCACTCCTTAACATGTAGCAAATATTCCAATTGGTTACACAGACGAATAGCCTCCTGCACAAATATTGGAGGATACTAGTGTTTGCCCTCAATCTCCTGCATATTTATTCCTTCTAATTAATTAAATCATTTGTAATGTCCAGTAGGGGGAGCTCCAAGCTACACTCTAAATCAAGACGAACAAGAACAGTTTAACTGTAGCTGTAGTTCTACATTTTTAACAGTACTTTTTTTGTACCAGTGACATTGGTCACTGGGCTAGTTTTTTTTACGAGGCCCTGGGCCCCTGATTGAGAACTACAGATGTGTATGATTCTTGAATTGATTGTATGTTACTTTGGAGATTGAAAAATAAGTCTAGGGTTAAATGACAGAATCTTCCAAACAGTGTTTGGATTCCAGTGTCTACTGTAGAAAATCTAGGAAAAATATCTAATGGGTTACCTAGTTAATGTATGAATGATATATTTTATGTGGTCTCAAAAAAATATATTGATGTGTCTTTGCATTTAATAAACCTTCTTTAGAGATAAGGATAACTCAATCATGAGGAGGGAAATTACATTGATAATCGGTATCCTGTATCGTGCGTATGTTTGAGTTAATGATAGCCTTCAGATAATGTCATCCTTGATAAATGCCTGTGATTGCTTTTGTGCAAATGAAGGGACATCTATAAATCAGCAGTTAGGCCTAAATATAGTGACACAGAGACAAACTGCTAATGCCTTCAGCCACACTTACTCTGCCAAACTGGGGCACTGATATTCATCAGCTTTCAGCTTTCTAGAGTGATGGCTTTTTAGGGCGTGACAGCTTTTTTAAGGTGCTCACTGACATTTCAGGTCACAGTGACTGTCCAGTATCCAGCATTGGCCTTGTCATTCAGTCCACCCAATTTGAATATACAAACATGATGGTCTCTTTTCATCAGTTTAACTATGATATACAAATAAAAATGGAATCTAAGATAATTAAACAGAAAAACACACCAACATTATTTAACTGCCTAACCAGAATATTTAAATTCAAAATTTGAATATGATGCATTTGAATTCAACATTTGAATATGGAATTTGAATCTTTCAAACTGAAGAAACCTCACTTTTTCACTTAGAGATGCTTGGACCTTCATTTGAGGATTCCAGGACTTTACTATTTATTTGTGACATGTGTAACTGAGTAAAGGTTACCGCAGGTTGCTGGGCTTTCCTAATAAGGAGTGATTTGTTGTTCCTGACTAATCTATGGACTCTGAGATTGCGCAACATCGCTGGAGTCTGACAGTACAGCAGGAGACGAAAGAAAGAAAAAACCCAGCATAATGCAAAAATCAGCTTAACATAAGTTTTACAGGGGGACTAATCTCAGGATATACGGGAAGTAGCTCAAAACAAGAAGTTACATACAGACTGTGTCTGTCTAGTAGTGTGTACACATGAGGGCAAGAATTTGCTTTCCAACTTGTGGTTGAGTGAAGTTTGAAACCCATTCAAAAACTTACAATCGCGCTCTGTAAGAGAAGAAAGGTACTTGGCACGGTGGTGTAGAGATGCTCAGGAGAGAGACTGGAAGCGTATAGACTGAGAAGGAAAGTCAGACCCCTGAGGAGACGCAGCAGAGAGGAGGATAGTGGATCATTATGGGAGTCAAATGCAGGGCTTTTGTTGCCATTGTCTTCATCCTCCTTTTGTTTGGCTCCATGTGGCTCCGTAAGTTTTGCCAGTTGTTTCTAAACTTTGATTTAACAGACTGAATGTAATATATTTAGTTAGTTTTTGTGGCACAACAAAGCTACTTAATTTCGCTGTGGGTCAGGTTAATAGATTATTCAAGAGACTGCCTTGTTTTTTTATGTGAAGCTTATAATTCAATCAATGAAATCAATATCAGTTTTGGAGATATTGAGTTATATTTGTCCATCGGTTTCTGTTACAGTAGAACTGACAAACTAAAACTCATCAAAAAGATAAAGATATAAAGCTCCTGAACTGGCATGTGTGAATTCACATCTTAAATTGATTAATGAGAGAAGTTTTGGTAATGTATCTGAAACATATACATTTATGAATGCTTAATAGATTTAGTGTATGATTCCTTCATGGATCTCACTGCTCTAATAATCTGGTCTCTGTGAAAATTGTTTAAAATGTAGTTTTCCATGAAATAAAGTAAATAAAACATGCTTGAAATGACATGTGAATCAATAAACAATGGCATGATTTAGGTTTATTTTTATTATTTAACTTGTTTGTTATTCAGAGAAATATTTACACTGGATAACTTTATATAAGTCAGTATTAACAGTTCAGAGATCTTCTGAATGGGTTTATGTGGGAGCCTAATCAGTTCATGATCCTGGCTTTGATTGCTTTTTAAATACTTAACAAAATCAGTTTATGTGCTTTAAATATATTAGTCTAAAATAATAATTTACTAATAATTTACTCTCCCATTACTCATCCTCTGTCTCTCGTTGTAGATGGGAATCTGGCGGACCAGTGGAATACCTGTCCAAAGATTTATAGTGTAAAAAACAAGGTAAGAGTGGTGTTCAAAAGAGAACACAAAATAACTTGAGGCTTAAAGTGACATTTTGAATCTGTGCAGAGCTGCTAACAGAAACTTTGCTCATGCAGTCATTTTATGGCACCACCCTCCTCTGAATTCTGCCCTTTCTTCACTTTTCTCAGGTTCTGTCTTTCGTTATAGTTAATGCTTCAGATGACAATGTCCCATTGAAAGTATGTCCTGGCCAGAGGTTTCAAGTTGCCAATTTGCTGGCTCACCTGCAGGCAGCTCCAGTCTCTACCAATGATGTGCTGCTAAAGCCGTACCTGGCGAGCTGGGACGAGCTTATCAAGTAAGATAACAGACATTGCGTCTCATCATATAGCACACTAAATATGCTACATTCTATAGTTAAGTAGAGCAAGATTGCAGCAAAATCGCGAGTGTGTTGCTTTTTTTTTACACTTCAAATAACACCGAAACTGATACCACTAACACAGTATTACAGATTATTGACTGGATTTCATCCCAACAACAAATAGCCTATATTTCTAGTCGAAGGCAAAGCAAGAATAAATCCTTGTGCAGTTGTGCATTTCTGAGCAACACGGTGGCTTTATTGATCGAGAATGAATCAATGACTCCCTCAAAAGACAATGGTTTGTCGCCACCTTCCTGCGTATCGGTGTAACTTCCAGGAAGAGTTACTAGCCACATATGTCTGCTTTTCACATACTATTTTATGAATAGCTACTGTCAATTTGGATTTTCTGTTCAAGTACTTTTTGTCTTGTCTTTTGTCTTAGGGAAATATGCATATTCGGGTATATATATTAGTATGTTTCTACTTAGATGTTTCTTATCTATATAGAAACATACACATTAAAAGTATATATCTTTTTCTGTGCAAGGTTTCTGGAAGCCTTGGGGCCAATGGTAGGTTTAATTTCACAAGAAATTGAGTCGAAAACTACCATCATCCGTGACCTGGCCCAAAAAGCAGAAAAAGAGGCAAAGAAGAATATAAAAGAAAGAAAAATGCACCAGCAAAGTGACCCAGTCTTAATGATATCTCATAACAGCTCTTCAGACTACTCTGAAATCAATCACAGACTCTCATTTGATTACACTTCTGTTCGGTCTATGATTAAATGGGAGCTGGAGAGTGGTTTGGTGGATTTTAACAAGCAGACATACTCAGGCTGTAGGACTCTGTTGCGTTTACATCGTGCTCTGCTCTGGCTGCAAAATTTCCTGTCGGAACTGGGGAAGGACACAAGTGAAGGAGAACTCCGACCCCCTTCTGACCTTTGCAAAGAGACTTACCAGCGCACACTGGCCCAACATCACACCTGGTGGGTGAGGAAAGCAGCGGAGCTGGCTTTTCTTGCTATGCCTGAACGACCATATTTCTACCAGCTGGTGTGTGTGGAAACGCAGGCAGAAGCTGCTGTGGTGCTAAACAGGGTAGTGAGAGCAATAGAAGAAGTGTACGAGAGAAATGAAGTCGCTCTACAGGAACACAGCATGCTAGACCTACCCTGAGTGCACAGAGAGAAAAATCATGGGAGTTATAAGCGGGACCAACCTAGAGAACAGGGCATTAAATTATAAGACTGGAGCTTTGAACCCTAAAGGGAAAAGAATGAGGACACTGCTGGATAAATACTTATCCAGGGTCATTTATTTGGTCTTTCTCATACAGTCAAAGCAAGATCCACTTTCCTAAAGGTTACAGTGACCAGTTTTCTTAAATTATTAGTGACCAAATTCAAGACAACTGGAATGGGCCTTTTTTATTCTTTATCTGTTAGTGGAAAAAGGTTGCCAAGTAAAAAAAACAACAACAAAATATACAGTATACTTGTTGGTGCTAATGAATGACTTCTGATCAATACTTGAGTACCGTTTGCATAGAGAACAATAAACTAATTGCACACATTTGTGTAGTAACTATGGATAAAAAAAAGAACGGGTAAACATACTGTGTTCAGTTCGTGTCATGTTTTCCTGACACTGGAGATATAGTCCTAGTTGACTGTGAAAGATAAACTAATGCACGCTCAGCAGAGACAGACCAGTCCGAAGTCCTGTTTCAACAGAACTTTTTTTTTCTTTTTACAATCCTTAAGCAGTTTTATTACAGAGTGACTGATACATAATGACCGTTCAGGGGATCTTTTCTCACATGCACACCTACATTTATTTTGGTGTGAAACAACCAAGGTGATAATAATCCAACAACTTTTTTGTTTTTTTGGCTCTGTATTAGCACAGAGAAGTCTAAATTATCTGAACTTTTTTAACACTATACTGACATACACCATAAAATATGCAGTATAACATTAATGAGAGAATATGACAATGAAAATATTAATGGTTTAAATGTTAAAATATTAAATGGTTATTATCTCACATTTCTTCACACATGTACATTATTCAAGGGGGGCAAAGCTATTGCAAATAGATCAAGGTCTTCAAATCAAATCCATTTTATGACTTACAACTATTTGTAAAGTCTAAAGTGCTGCTGTTACTAATAAAATAATAAGGGCAAAATTACATGTGACATTGAGATTCTCATATGGACATGCAGTAGTAATAACCAGAAAGTGTGTACAAATATATATGTCTTTGTTTGTGTGTTTGAGAGAGATGGAGACAGTTTAAAACAGCATCTTGTACATTACTTTCTGCAATTCTACGTTGCAATTCTGAAAATTATTATGCATGTTGCAAATTATGCATGATTATATTGATGAGCAGGAGACAGTGCACTGTTGTTCATTTTATTAGGTTTGTTATTTCAATACATTAGTTTAAGCTTATGAACATATACATAAGGTGTTTAACTTAACTAGTCAATATAATGTCAGGTTCTTAATGTTCATCAAACATTTGAGCACAGTTTGCACAAGGTCCAGTTCTGTGTGAACAGAACACTGAGCCATAACAAACGAACTGCAGTTTTTTTTTTTTTTTTTTTCTGTGATGTTGTTGAGGTGGTGAGCCTGTTCACACAGCCGACTCCATCTGTTCAAACACGTCTAAACCACAGCATTTACTGTATATACTTATTCATATACATTAGGTAAATTAATTTTCATCCAGTTTTCAATAGCTGTTGAGTTCTCACAAGAGATTTATTTAAAACACATCATCCACTTTGACATGACTTATATTGCCGATGCTAGTTTGTGAAACAAAAGTTGCATACATTTTGGTATTTCAAAGGCTACAAAGAGATCAAGACTATTAAAGTGATGATGATTTACTACATTCTTGGGCTGATTAAGTCTTTTGATCTCCTTGTATTTTGTCATAAGCCCTGCAAAGCTTAATAGCAGCCATACATTCCCCAGCTGTTACATGCTTTTATTCAGAAATGATCAACAAAAATAGAAATATAAGTTCTTTGAAAATATAAGATCTTTTCTATATTGCATGTGATTTTAAAATCCATATAGCCATTCTCAATTATAAACTTATTTTAATATTACAATAAATATTTCTCTTTGTGATCAGCCAATCTAAAGAAAAATACACATATAGCATATAACTTTTCTTTATACACCAAAGGGGCTCACAATATAAATGTATTGCTTTTCAGAAGATTCGTGTATATTACAACATAGGCTAATGCACTATAAAAAGTGCACTTCACCAATAGAAACAGTTGGCGGCGTGGGAGAGGCACAGCAGCACAACTGAAACACTAGAGGCGCTGTTTACAAAACCATTGTCTTAAAGATTGCATGCACCAAAAACATGGCCACATACTGTATGTATTTTTTTTTTCTTGTTTTTTCTTTTCCCTTTTGTGCACGATGTGACAAACAGCATTTTCCAGGGGAAACAAAAACACATTTTTGATTTTTTAACTCTTAACAGAGGGAACTAGTTTACAGGGTCAAGTTAATGATATGCGATCTGAGGCCTGAGGTCAATGAATCTTTAATTTTGTTGATTTGAAGCTTTCTCTGCCGAGTCGGATAACAACCACACCATGCATAAACATAAAATATGCAATATACAGACACGGAAGTCAACACAAAAGCACATGTGAAAGTGAGCAAATGTGAAGAAGTTTTGTCACTCAGCTGAACATATTTTCAGTAAATGAGCTGACACAAAGATATATAGATTAATAGCGATTTGCTTTTGAGGAAATCTCGGTGTAAAGCACGGTATCTATTATGAGAGTGAGATTAAAGGATTAGGGCATTAGAGGAAGTGTACACACTTGTCATTCTATGACACTTCTCAGAATGAAGCATGAGGTGCATGTACTGAGTTTAGGTGTTTAAAAAAAAATGAGAATGAGAAATGAGGTTGGTGACCACGTCTTTTGTTTTATTGACTCATGCAGGGTAAGGACTGGGATGGATTCACTTCTGTCTTCCTTATCAGCAGAAACATAAGCCTGCTGTTCCTGCTCTTAGAGCCTCTCTATCTCTTTCTTTCTATGGTTATGCTTAGAGTCACTTACAACAAAATCCAAAACGTATTATAAATGAAGTTAAATGTGCACGAAGATGAACACAAATCAAAACAAAACACACATGCAGGAATCTCTCTCACACATACCAAACACACTTTATCTATTTTGTCAGATTTTTAACTGAACCCAGGCCTGCTGTCATCCTCTTAGCCTATGCAAATCAATACAAAACATCATACCCCCACTCACCATGTGAGACAAATTGGATTACACATAAAAAATAAAATGGCAAAATACTGCAAAGACCTATTTTTACATATAAACAAACTTAGACACGCCCCCCCGCGATAAATGAAACGTGATACACTTCATCATATGAAAGTACAGGCTGTGTCAAAACAAATTGGAATGCAGAAATGTATCCGTTTTCTTGTGTGTGCTGGAGAGGATGATCATCATGCACAGCTTTAGCTACATGTTGGTTTTGAAAATATCCTCTTCACGTACAAAGCAAAAAAATCCCAGCAATCAAGAGATGCTCCGAACACACATGAGATCATGCCACATTATTTCATAGATAACTGCTTTAAAATGATAATAAATTATTTCTGCAAAATGAACAGATACTGAGGAGAAAAAAACATATTTATTAGGAATTTTTTCGCTCTCTTTTAAAGTTATGCCTTTCTTAATATTGTTTTAATAGAATATATTATCTTTTAATAAATACCTCCGATAACTGAGCATGCAATTCAAATTTTGTTTCAGAAAATGAAAAATAGTGCAATACCTCAGCTCACACATGCAAACACACACAGACACTGATGTACACACACAAATGCACACAAAAACGTCATTCCTAACTCTCTACAACCTCTCAAATGGAAAAAAAAGATTACTTTGAAATGCTGAAGTATTACTCTCTGCTCTGTCTATGCTGAGGATTGCTTTGCATGGTTTATGTATCTAGCTGTGCCTTCTGTGCATAATCCTACACTCTTTAAGATTGGGGAGGACCTGTGTGTGTGTGTGTGTGTATCTGTGTGTAAAAGAAAGGAACACACTTTCTCCTGTTTAATCTCTGGAGTTGATCCTCAGTTTGAAGGAAATACGTCCAGCGAACTTGTCTCGTTCACTGCCCTCAGGAATGTTGTTAGCATTGATTTTGCACTCCACGTTGACGTCCTCATTCATGGTGATGTTGAGGAACTTAATGGCCACTAGAGGCTGAGAGTAGTTCACCTGCAGCAGAAGAAAGAGATGATCAGAAAAGGGTTATTATCTTGGATCTGTCCATTAGTTTTTGATTGGTTGGAGGCAGATCTGAATGGGTTAAGTGGGCTAAATGATTGGATAATCCATTCTTTCATAGGAAGATCCAATTATTACACTTAGACTAATAATTACAAATGATCTGGGGCCAGTTGCATAAATTTAGCCTTCATGTTAAGACATGTCATGTTTCTTAAGAGCTAGTCTGACCAACTAGCAGTTAGCCAAGAGTATTTTTGTATTTACATTAGACTAATATACATTTTTATGTAACTGAACTTTAAAAAACTGTGACCAGTCTTAAAGAAAAATGTAGCTGACTAACTTTTAAGACTAGTCTTAACCTTTTATGCAACCGGCCCCTGGTTTAAAAATAATATTTTAAAGAACACAAATGCAACAATAAGAAACGCATTTAGAAAACAGATTGTAAATGTTTATTTAACACATGTACAGTATATTTTCCAAGTGTGTGTGTATGTGTTGTACCTGGGCTTTCTTGCCATAATATGGGTAGTACATAAGGTTGAAGGTGCCATTTGGAGGATAGTACATCAGTTCACCAAGTTTATCTGAGTCATCTGCCTACAGATGGAGGGAGATATTATGAGTTCGTCTCAGCATTTAATCTGAAGGTATCGACCTGGTATACCACTGTTGCTAAATTAAACAATAAACAGAGAAACTTTGTCCTTTGAATTGATCTTATGCTGGAATTATCTAGCATATGATCTGACTGTATGAATAATCATTTTACCCTTTGCTGTTTTTAAATGTAATTCAAGTTTTATAATAAAGACCGGTCATTTTGGGTTCAAATTTGTTGCTCACTGTGGAGCATTAAATATGTAATGCGCATTATGGATTTTCTGCCTCTGTCAAAATGATTATTCTTCATTCTGTCTATTATTCTTACCCACTCATCTTTCCCAACTTTGTATTTCTGACAAGAATGGAGGGGGGAGAACAGGTGAGACACAAAAAAACAAAAAAATCAACCACATAAAAAGATGATGGTGTAAAACAACACGTATTAAACAAACACTGAAAGTTACATTTATATGACAGGAGTAATGAACAATTGAGGAGAAATGATGGGTCAATGATAAGAAAGAGCAAAATATGTTGACAGGGTAAAAAGGTGTGATGTTTAATAATCGAAGACAGACTGAGGAACATATTTGCAGGAGCCTGAATAGCAGTCAATATTCAGTCAGAACCCACTCAAACACAAACATACATGATTTGGAGGGTAAACACTATTGGGAAAGCTCAGGGAAAGAGTAGGAAAAACTTCCACTCTTATGTTATATAGATCAATGTTTGCTTAGAGTGGGTTGACTAACCTACATTATGAGAATACAAACAAGCCACAGTGTTGTTATATAAAATAAATCTTGTGTCAAATATAAATATTAGATAAAAAAATGAAATTGAATTGACTTGACTAAAAAAATTGACTAAAATGACTGAAATTTAACAGTTGAGACTAATCCTTGCATGACAGAGGGATGATTCCTGAATATATGCAGACATTTAAACGAATAGGAAACATACTTATTCTTATTTTATGTTTGCTTATTTTTGCATGTGAATCAGCTGCATATAGTCGTGGTGGTCTTTGTCTTAAGCGGGCCACAGTTCTGATTACCAGCTTATTTAATCTGATGACCTTGTTGAATGGCTCATGTAACTTTAATCTGAAATCAATCCCTTTTTAGAAGACTGAAGGATAAGGAGAGTGAGAGAGCAGGAGTTGAAGGAAGAGAGACTGAGACCTTACCTTAGCACCGCATGTGACATAAGGAGGCTGCCCGTCTGCTGCAGGCAACAGACCAATCACCTGCAAAGAAAAATGAATGCAAAGAAAGAAGGATTTGAGATTAAAATGAGAGAGAGAGAGGAAAAAGAACGAGACCCGAAGAAGAAAACCAAAGAAAGGAAGAGACAGGTCAAGTTGAGTCTCATTACAAAACTAAAGTAACTCTGATGAATAATAAATAATAAACATTCAGGCCGCTGTCTCTGATTCTGAGGTCTTTACGGAGATAAAAGTGAGGGGATTCAATTACCTAAAATCAAGTCAGGCATATATTTGTTCAATTATATATTTAGCTGTTTCACAATAATCCGTAATTTTTGCAAAATAACTGTTTAACTGTTATTTCACATGCTGGACATGTTTCTGATAAATCTTACACGATTGAGCTTGATGATGATGCAGGGCTTGCCATCATTGTAACCATAGTAACGATCTGTGAGCCCAGAGCAATCCTCCAATATGGAGCGTTTGAACTGGCAGGAACGCTTGGGGAAGTTTTTCAAGCTGCCACTGTCCTCCTGGATGAAGTACTGATCTGGTTTGCAATCATAATTTTTCTGGGCCTGGACGGTGTCGTTGTAGGCTGTATAAAAGAAGCAACAGTACAAGACCCTCTGTCAACTAAATAGCATGTGGGATTTCAATAGTAAAATGAGTTCTCCGTGATACATAAAAGGTTATTTGCATGACACTCACGTGAAAGGAAGTTATTGAGGGCCTGGACATATCTTTCCCAGGTCTCTGTGTACTCCATGGTGTAACCGATCTCCAGCTGATCTCCTTTAGGTCTGATCATCATTCCTGCAAGACCATTAAGAGAACGGGACGATACAGAGACTGTGAGTGTGTGTATGTTTACATTCATTTTGCATTGAGTATGCTTGTAAACATCAGTAGTTACCTGTAAGGGTTATGTAGTTTTAATAATAATTAGTTTATACAGTACATAGGATCAAGTCTCTATGTATTACCTGGAGTTGAAAGTCTATCTTGGTATGTTGGTCTGTGGTCATCGAGCGTCTGCAGCATTACATACATGGTGAGAGCAAATAATCCAGCCAGGAAAATGTAGAATGCCACATAAAACAACAGGATCAGACCTACACACACACACACACACACACACACAAAATCAAATCCAAACGCTCCATAAATACATACAATTTGGAAACTTTTCTATAAACGTAAATCGCCATATGCCACTCAAACTTAGCAAACTTGCATCAAAATATAGGATACTTATTTTGAAGGAATTCTTGTTGAAATGAATTTAATAGTAATAACAATGTATATTCACTTACATTTTTTTCCCTTATAGCAAATATTGGCATTTAAGCCTCATAAATTATGCATGACATTACGTATTTCTAATGACAGATAAGACAAATAGTGCAACAGTTCCAGCCATTTTTTACCATGATAGTGCCACCAAGTGGCCAAGTCCTTTCAAGTTTGTCATGTTCTCTTAGAGTAAGCCCTTACCAAAGCTTAAGTGATAAAATACTCTATGATTAGTTAAAAAAAGTATGTTTTTTTTTCTTGAAATTAAAGTAGCGATACAAATTTGTGACTTGAGTCTGTAATATACCATTCTGGTGTTTTAAAACAAAATATTTCCTTCATTGTAGCTCCTCCTACACTTTATGTAGCCTACTTTAATAAAAACATGTTTTATGGGAGTGTTTGTAATAGGACATGCAGAATACTGTGACCACATAACCATAACAACCATGTATGACTATCTTTTGTGCTCTCTCTCTCTCTCTCTCTCTCCTTCGCTCCTCGCTCTCTTCTGCTGATGTAACTTTGAAAAGATACAAGACTAGTAGACCTAATCCTCTTAAATTCTCACCAGAGCACCCAGATCTTCTCTCTTCATTCATACATTTATACATACACATTCACTGCAGCTCTGTCTTACACACATTCATATTTTTACACACTAATGTCCCTTTTACATGAAGTCTGGTAATCCTGTCTGGTAAATGTCTAGTCTTTCACAAAATTGAATTACTGCAGGGCAGATGTGGGTTAAGAGGGGTAAAAATGGGGGAGGGAGGTGACAGAAGGAGAAGAAGAGGGCAGATTAAGTCAAAGGGGGATTTTCAGGGAAACACCAGAGTAGCCTACAGTATGTCTGTGCATACAAGCGATCAACCCCAAATACCCAAATAAAATAATTATACTCAAGATTATTATGTCTGAATTAAAACAACTGAATATTTATAAATTATGTCAGTTATTTATTCAAGAGGTACTGTATATAATGCCAGTACAGTAATATGGATATAATGTTGTACAGTATGGTTAATTAAGAGCAGACTGGAAAAGTCCTTGCTGGTGTTAAGGAGAAAGTATTGATAGATAATTTCTAACACAAATTTTTCCCTCCTCAGATTATCTCACATATGGGAAATAAACAACCCAACAAACTTTACATGGGCAGCATATATATATATATACATAGAGAGAGAGAGAGAGAGAGAGTGTAGTTGTCTTACTGGTTTTTGCCATTGTAAACACATTTTAACTTTTCGTAATATACTTAAACGGCATGCATATTTATAAATATTTTTTTTTTATTTATAAAAAATGTTTATAAAATAATTTATAAAATTGATAGAAGTTGAACGATTATATACTCTACCACTCTTTTTTTTTTTTTTTTAAAGTAAAGCTCGAGTGCATTAGTTTGATCATAATACAGTAAAAACCGTAATATTATTAGTGCTGTCAAACGATTTATCATGATTAATTCCATCAAAAGTTTTTGTTTACATAATACTGTATGTGTGTGTACTCTATATTTATGTATATATAAATACACACACATTCAATATATAAAAAAAATATTTACGTGTATATACGTTTATATATTTATGTTATAGTATACTGTATATAATACATAATATTTTCTTAAATATACACATGCATGTGTTTGTATATACAGTGTATATATATATATATATATATATATATATAATAAATAGTACACACACATACAATATTATTTTGGATGTGATTAATCACAATAAATTCTTTGACAGCACTATACTATTAAAATGAATCATGGCTACTTTCTGTTTCAACTTTTTTTTTGACACTGAAGACTGGAATAATGGCTGCTGGAAATTCAGCTTTGCCATCACAGGAATAAATTGCATTCTAAATGAATATGCCAATTTGATTCTTAAGAAACACTTCTAATTATTAACATTATTGAAAACAATTGTGCTACTAAAGATTTTTGTGTAAACCATGATAACCATGATTCTTTGCTGAACAAAATTCAAAAGAACAGTATTAATTTGAAATAGAACATTTTTATTATGAAGTCATTACTGTCACCTTCGATAAGTTTTATGCATCCTTGTTACAAATTCATTTCTTAAAAAAAATTCTTACTAACTGTACAGTAGCCTACATTTGGAATTTACATTATACCATAGAAAATAGTGCATTAAATTTTTATAGCATGCAGGACATTGCTGGGCTTGTGCTCCTTAAAAATTAATGTAAATTACCTGAATACTATCTCAGGCTAAAAGGAAAGATTCAGTAACTCATGCATTTGCCCTTGTAATAACAAAGTACTTTCAAACATCCTCACCAACACAATAAATCATTGATGGTTGCTATTTAATAGAGAATGCTGAGTGTTGAAGGCGCCTGTTTTTAATGTGTTCACTGTAAGTTGTGGTGCATAGCAGGAGTGTGTATGCCTGAGGAGAGCTCATTAAAATACAGGACACCTGAGCTTCACACAGTGAGGCCTCTGGGGACAGTCGATCAGGTTGCTCTAGGTTGAAGGGAGAAGGGAAACCGGATCCCTGTCCCCTGCTGCAGTGTGGAGCTCCCTCACAGACAGGCTTTCACTGATCAATAACAGCAGTGTGGTCGTGAGGCTACGCTACAGGATAAAATTACACAGTATTGAGTGTATGCTACTATGCCTAGAGAGAGTGAAAAAGGATGCAGTGCATGTGCAAGAGAGAAAGTGAGCAAACATAAGGTTGCCTTATGCAAGGGACACTAGCAAAGCCCAAATGTTCACATCAATAAGAGCTACTTAATCTCGCAGCAGGACAGCCTCAAAATAACCTGTACCTGTATTATCAAACATCACTTGCTCAACTTGGTTAAGGGGTTAAAACGTGGTAAAGTACATCCTAATCTGCTGTTCTGGATCTGTGTGTGTCTCTGCACACGGTGAGACTGATACTCTATCTGTGCTCTACTGTTTCTTTATCGGTCTCTCATCATGATGAAAGTCGCCCTCCCTCTTTCAACCCTCTAATTTGAGCGTAACCTGAAAGAGAGGAGCAGAATGTGCCGCTGTGATCTGCTATTTGCATGTTCACACTCATTTAATACAGACATGAACCCCACAAAACAGTCTCTTTAGATCTGCCCACATCCTTTCGGATTCATCAGCTCCTAAATCCATTAAACCTACCAGGCCACCATACTATTACAAACTTCAGAGGAACTCACACCTGCGATGCAGACAAAGGGACCAATCTCTGAATATCAATGTTCTGTTATTTAGCATGAATAACTGAGTGCAATGGGTGCACATAAATATAGAGATAATAATTATAGAGCGATAAATCTAAATTATTACTATTGAAAACTACAAATAATAGATCAATTCCTTTTTATTTTTTTTTTTCATTTTTCAACAATGAACCAACCCAAATACTTCTACTAGACTAACAAACATGAGTAAGTCAGGTAAAGATGAATAAATAAATAACAAATATCTTTAGGGTAACAACTGCAGATAGCTATTTAGTATACTGGATATGAATATTTCTTATCAGAAAAAAAAGAAAACAACTGAAACTGGCTCCACTTTCAAAAGGCCTTCATATTAATATTACTATAATATTGTTGCTGTGTTAGCATTATTGTGCCAATAATATTGTGTTTTGTACCTTGTAATTGACCCTTTTTCATGGTGGAAAATGAGCAATAGGCAAAATTGCATAATTTCAATTCAAAACAACATTTCATTTCTGCATATTAATGTATAAGGTGTGTAGCTGTGAAGTGAATGGGACAATACAATTACATTAATTTAGGATTCAATTCATCTTTCAAAGCTGTCTATGATCCAGCTAGAACCTTATTTTATTCATATATGAGAAATGCAGAGTGTCTGGGAGTTGATAAATATCATAATCATTTTAGTAAATAGTAAATAATTTATTATATTTACTAAAAAAGATCACTAAATTATTTTATTTGTTCACTTACATATCATCAGAGAGTTGTAAAAACGCAAATATGTTATTACATTCTTAAAAAAAAAAAACTAAGAGAGTTCTATAAATATTTTATGTCAAAGGGCTTTAGCTGATAAAATAAATTACAATTAATTAAATAAAATAAATTAGGAATCTTCTGACCTAGAATATCCCCAGAACGCTTCTCACTTGGTTTGTTTCCAGGAAGCCTTATACTGCTTTAAAAGGAAGCTTTAAGATCATCTGCTGATCATTATGGCCTTTGCAAGAGTGATGTTAAACAACAAGACACAAGCTGTATATGACTCTCAAGAGGGCTGGAGTCAAATCAGCTTTAAATGCTAATCAGATATCAGATACTATTGACCCCTTTGTGCTCCAGGGTCTTGAAAGCAACCCTGGATATGTTTCAATAAGAGACACAGCTGTATGGATGTAGCTGCAGCTTCCACCGTCCTCCATAGGTCACTATTAAGCTCCAGTAATGAGGATGTACTTTGTTGAAGAATCTAAGCATACCCAGGTTCACTCTGGTTTGGGCACAGACAAAAATAGACTAATTAAGGAGTCTTAGAGAGCACGCTGACTTAACTAGGCAGCTAGTCCTCAGGGCATCACACACACACTCTCTCTCTCTCTTAGTGAAGTAAAAACACACTGAGCTCCCAAGAGCAAAAAGTGATGGCATAGATGGAAGTCTTGAGGGCAGTGATCTAGCGTTTTTTCTCTCTCTCTCTCTCTCTCTCTCTCTCTCTCTCTCTCTCCCTCTCACACACACATTGTATCTTTTGCATAGGATTAACAACTGAGTTACAGATGCCAGAGGGGCAATTTTTTGATTGCTGTAGATTTATTGGCATCACACCCTGATTAAAAGACACGTTCAGTTTCAGAATAACTCTACGGCTGTTGAAAAGGTTATGCCTCCACATGATAGCCTCACCAAGGCAACCAATGAGCCTATTAGTAAAGGATTACATCTTACACTAATTCACAAACCCCCCCCGCACACACTCAAAATGGCCCTCGGCTAGATTAAATCATCTCAATGTCACTGCAAAAGACAATTTGTAACAATATGCATTAGGCTAAAGGTGTATAGTGCTTTACTTCTATTGTTAGAAAGCTCTTGCACAATTATACATGCAGATTCGTTGGGGTTTGAATCTGTTTGGAAAGGTTTAAGAGATTTAAACTAAATGGCAGAATGTAAAATTTGTCAATGCACTGTAAAGGACGTTACAAATGATAAGTTTTGGCATTTTGGTGGCTGTATTTCTTACAGCTTCTAGTTGTTATTCATATACGTGTTAATATATGGGCCTATGTGACCTATTAAAATGAGTTTACTGTGATGAAATGCACAGATAATGATACAGATGGCACACTGGGGCTTATAGCTGATCAAAATTGGCCTCTCTAGCAGCTGTCAGGGTAACTCAGGGTAACACACTACTCTAAAACATGGCGATAATATTTTAGAAAGTGATTTATATTTTGAACATAAACATAAATTTTACTATATTTCACAACACATTAACTGCCTTGCTAAATATATAATAAATAATACTGTGTACTTAAAACATTTCCGTTGGTTAAATGCTACATTTTTTATTTCAGCACTCCAGCATTCTTTTGCAGTTAAAATGACAGCTGTTCTTTACAGAAAGTGGTGCAGGGAATACTGATGTGTGCTTGTTTCTATTCAGATATTCTGCTTGAAGCGCATTGTGTAGTTTTGCAGTGTCTCGACGCATCACATTTCTCCACGCTTTTCATTGGCTGATGCCGCGCATTCAACATTTCTTCCCGCAAACTCCATCATAACACAATAATCAGTTATCTGGATCTATCATTAGCCATATTAGACTAAGATAATCACTTTATGCAGTACATTTTACAGCTGCATAAACAAGCGGCGGAGAAAAGCAAACGCATGTGACGCACCACAGCCGCACTAACTGGAGTTTCAGCACCTCGGACAGCGATCCGTCTTTCCAATGAACTTCTCCGCATTGGTGAGACTCGCCGTTTTTAACCATTGCAGCGCAGTACAAGCCTACTTTTTATAGCTAACTGAATTTTTTTTTACACTAATTAGCATATGTGCATGCGAAAATTCCTGTCGATGCTGTGCAAGACTTACCCCAACTGCTCGCGGTCCTGCCGCAGAACTCGCGCGTTCTCGGGTTCCAAAAGAACTCCTTCCACGCGTTCTTATTATCATCCTTTGCCATTTTCCTTTACGAAATAAATGGGCACTCACAGAGTCAACGCCTCGGGGTAAACACTCTCTTTGAGAGTAATAAAAAGCTATTCAACCCTTGAATGGTGTGGAGTAAGGGTTAAAACGATCTTTAAGGTCTCAATAGAAAGCTTTTTAAAATGAAAAACTGGGTAAAAGCTATTCTCAAGGCACTCTGCCGAAACCTGAGCAGTCAAGCGAGGACTGAGTGAGAGCAGACCTCGCTTTCTCTGTAACGCCCGGCGTTTTGCCCACCCACAAGTGCAGTGCGCATTCCGCAGAGAGACAGAGCGAGAGAGAAAGAGAGAGAGAGCAGTGCAGCACTAATATGCCGATACTGCAGTAAAACCAGCTCTGCCTGCCCAGCTCCGATCAACCCCACCCCTCAAAAAACAAAGCCCCTCCTTTAGCAAAACTCAAGACACTTCTTGGCCAATGGCAGCGCATTTGGACCCCTCGCCCTTAGCAAAGTGGTACATCGTGAAGCCTGTGACGGCAGAGACTAGTGGGGGCATCAGTCGGTATCTCATGAGGCTGTTGCCAAGGAGGAGTCTCTAGGAAGTCTATATAAAGATTTATAATTTTTATTTTTGATATTTTGGGAATCAAACCCTTAAGCATAACAGGTGTTGAAGAACACGTCTACTTCTTAAACTCTCCCACACTCTCAGAAATAAAGGTACATCACTGGGATGGTACCTTTTAGGTCCAAATATGTACGCTTAAAGTACCAAAATGTAGCCTTTAGGTACAAACATGTCTCTTTTGAAAAGGTACAGCCTGAGTGACAGCTTTTGTAACTTTATTTCTGAGAGTGGACAGCATTTATCTGTCACATCACAACAGTCAGATAACGTCTGTAATGATGTTCAAGATTGATGACAGGTTAGAGCCAACAATAGCCTCTACAGAAGACCTGTAGAAAGAGAGAACTTGTACATGAGCTTGATCTGTGATACAGAACATCAGTGAAGAGCAAATCAGTCAGCAAGAGTCAGCAACAGACTGTTATTACAGTTCACAGTATTTATGATGCTGACACATGAGAAAAAGAAAAAACTACCCCAACTGAAACTGGATACTGAAACAACAAGTCTGGAAGGTCAGGGTGAAAGGAAAAATACACACGAAATATGAACAATTGCTGAAAATGCCATCCAAGATTTAGAAGAGTTTATGTTGTAATCGGAAAGGATTTGGGAATTTAGGACATTACTTGCCTCCAATAGAATAGTGAATGGGTGCCGTCAGAATGACAGTTCAAACAGCTGACAGTGATGTATTGTAATGTGAAAAGCTGTGTTTGTAAGAAACAAATCCATCCGTAAAGCGTTTTTTACTTTTTTACAGGATTACTGTATGGTGACACAGATAAAAACAGAGGAGACAAATTGTTGAATAAAGTAATTATTTATATAATTTTTATTTTCATACAAAAAGTATTTTCATAGCTTCATATGATGTCTTTTAAACTTTTCTGGGCATTGACGGTGTTGTTTACTTGGCAGTCAATGGGACAATCGAAATCCTCCCGGTTTTTATCTAAAATATCTTAAAACTTTTTCATTTTGGGGTTGAGTAACCCTGTAAACCATTACTTTTGTCTAGGAGACAGGTCTATAATCCATAATAACACTTCCACCTTAAAAAGGTCATTCCCTGCCAGCACATTTTTATTGGAGCCTGAGCAAGACTGCTCCCTGGGCGCCGCAGCACTGGCTGCCCACTGCTCCAGGTGTGTGTTCACTTCTCACTGCTGTGTGTTTGCACTTGAATGGGTTAAGAGCACAAATTCCTAGTATGGGGAACCATACCTGGACACATGTCATATGCTTTTCTTTTTCTATTATTATGCTTTTGGACTCTCATTCTGACGGCACTCCAGAGGATCCACTGGAGAGGAAGTGATTTAATGCTAAATTTTCTAAATATGTTCCATTGAAGCAACAAACTAATCTACATTTTGGTTAGCTTGAGGCTGAGTACATTTCCATACCTCGAACCTCGAAGAGAAAGGGAATGAATAAAACATTACCACATTAGCAGATATTACACTGATTGTATGTTAAGGAGGTCTGCAGGAAAGAAAAAAATAAATCCATGTAGTTTTGCCCCTTTCTCTCGCTCTCTCTCTCTCTAACACACACACACACACACACACACACACACACACACACACACACACACACACACAAACTGTTATTCGCACATGTATATTAGGTTCATCATATAAAATTTATTTCATGACAATATCAATGCAAATATAGCACTACAGTGATTTCCAAGGTACACCGTATCTTACCATACCAATATATTATGGCACTCATAATATGGCCACCGTTTATGTAGACACGCAAAGCCAACAGTTTCTGTAAACTAGTTTACCCAATAATACTTAAGTTACCCTTTTCATCTTAATAAATTGCCACTAGATGATTATTTAGTATATCTGAAGTACAAACTGGGCACAATTTATATAGACTGGGACGCAGCCCAACCTTGAACTGAATGATTAAGGGAATCCGTCAAGAACTCCCAGCATGCATTGCACCAGCCCTCCTCTACTGTGGTCCTCCGTACTGTTTGATAAAGACTGTATTTCAAATGGCCACCTGGGTGGTGCAGTGAAACCCTGGTGTCATGGTGACAACATGTCAAACCCTTGGCAACATCACTGCAATGTTGCCATCACATTTACAGTAGTGTTACCAGGGTAAGAACTGTACAGGTGGTGGTGCTAACTATTCGAAAAAACAACAACAACTTTTAAATACAACCACAACAACAACTGAGAAACATTCAATTGCCAACAGTTACAAAAGATTCCACTCCTTAAAACTCCATTGCGCGATTTAAAAAAAAAATAAAAAATTTAATCTCAAAGAGCACTCAAAGAATGAAAAAGAGAAATAAAACAAAAGCAGTGAGGGATATTTAAGCAATAGTAGAAATTCAATATAGCAGCAGAAGTACTTCAAAAATATCCAACTGATTTTCCTGGTGTGGAGTGTGTTGGTGAGGGTATGAATGTGATCAGACTTAAGTTGCTTAAAGGGACTTGCATGACACTAGCCGGAAAAAACATTGGTTGGTTGGTGTGTGTGTGTGTGTGTGTCTGAGACTGTGCCTTTCGTAGAGAGGGCTCGCCTTTCAGCGATCCATCCAGTACAGTGTAGACAGGTATCCACAGATAAAACTACTAAATTTCTTTATAAAACAATTAAACACCTTGTACTTTTATACATTATATGCTACAATATATTTATTGATTACAAGTATGAAAGTGGAAATAATTGCTACATAATCAATACAGTTGTACATGTTTATTTTACAGATTTTAACAAGTGTTTTTTTCTTCTCGTTTAATCTCGATGTCACGTGGTTCGCTTTCTTTTGTGCTGGAAAAAATTTCGTCATCGGTCTGAGGAGCGCTGCTGTGTGTTTTTTTCCAGCAGGGCACTGCGAGTGTGTGCGCTTCTGTATATGCATATGTGCATGAGCATTGGACAGTGTGAAGAGGTGAAGTTTGTTCTGGTATATTTATAAACTGATATATCTTTTTGCTGTTGATAGGACAGGGTAACCGGACTGTAGTATGATATATATGTTATTATACCTTATTAAACTGCATGGCAACCCCAGTTGATTGACACATAAGACTATGCTGCCAAAAAGACTGAAAAATACAGTTAGACATTAGCTCCGGATATGCTCAGATACAGATTAAATGTAAACAGAGTGAACACAATGTTTTTAGGTGAACACAATGGCACCTGGTGTTAATGCAGCCTGTGCATTGGTCCTCGGCCTGTTTCTTATTTTGTAATGAAGCTCATCCTGTGATCGTACTATTTTCATCAAGTGAACAATGCAGCACGGCTCTGTCCTTTTTGATTTTGTATTTGACTGGGCTAATGATCAGTCTCCTGCTTTAACAGCTTTTCTTCTACGCCTCAAATACGCAGACACACGTGTCACTACACTCTCCGAATTGGCACTCAATCAATAGGCAGTAATTAAACTTCAAATGAATCTCCTCTACAAAGTACGACAGTACCACACAGCCCTTCATCACAGCTTCCTTTGTCTAGACGTGTAAGACTTTTGTTATGTATACATGTCAAATTGTTTACTTTTTTTACTATTTGTTCCCTTTTACTCCTCAACATTTTGTTGTCTATATGTCTGGATTTCCTGTTCTGCTTCCAATCTCACACATCTCCAGTGCAAAGATACATCTTACAACATTCACCATGACACCACGCACACACTTTCACTCTTCCGGGAATGTAAAAAAAAACATCAGTCTAGTCGGTGCCCAGGAAACAGCAGCATAACTGATTAAATCTGGTCAGTAAAAACACAAAAGCCCAAAGTCACAGACAGTTTATGATATGAAGGAAAGCTCCACTATGATCTTTCAGTGTCTCTTCATTCTTTACACATCAAGGTTTGATCATTTCTTCATTCCTTGGAGGAAAAAAAATCAGGTCTATTCTCCTCACTAATGGTTTGTATTCAGAGTATAAATGATACGGTGCTCCAAAGGTTTCCAGTGTGTTTCTAAAAGGTTGTAAACTCAGCAGCACAGGTTGTATTTGCAGCAGGTCAGAGAGAGTTCAGACTCAAGTGTCTCTCTAGTGTGTGTGTGTGTGTGTGTGTTTCATCTGCTGCAACTATATGGCACATAAACACACATTTTCTCCTGCTTCTAAAGAGAGATTTATTCTAAATCATGCTATTCTTTTAGCAAAAAATGCTCTCGCTTTGTCTTTCCAGTCTTATTTGTATCTCTTCACTCAAAGGCCACTTCTCTCATCTCCACTAAAATTCTAATTTTGTCTTTTCACACGCAAAAGAGAAAAAAGAAGAAAGGATTTGCACTCTGTATGTCTCTCTGTCATGTCTTTCTTACTCCCTAGCTTCTGTTTGCTCTCTGTGCCTGGGTCAGATGGCCGTGTCCCACACCACAGCCTGTGGCCTCTGGCAGGGGGGCGTTCCAGTCTTGCGGGGCTCCGGCGTTTTTCTCCAGCTGGGTAAAATAGGCATACTGTCCTGCTTACATAAGCTCTTATCCGGCCGTCGATGAGCCTTAATCTCCTTACATAGGCAGCGCTTTCTCTCGATCACCTCCAGGAGCTTGCCGTCCCGCTGGGTCGGGGCTGTGGAGGTGCCGGCTGTGCTCGTGCCGAAGGGAGCCTGGGCCTGAGCGGCGAGCTGAGCCAGCTGCTGGAACTGGAGCTGGACCTGCTGCTGGTGTTGGTACTGCTGCTGCTGCTGCCGGCTCAGAGACGGACTGCAGGGAGCCTGTGCCTGAACCTGCGAGAGAGCGTGAAACTGCACACAAACACAGAGAAATTGTAAAAATGAGTTTGCATAGTTGAGAGCAGATAAAATGCATAGATTGTTTGCTTTTTGGAGAAGGCATAAACGGCTTGTTAGCATGGCCTGGTATGGTCTACAGTAGATGTAGTAACGACACCACCTGGCTGCAAAAGAGAGATACTGTATGCATTGAAAGACATGCACACTATTGTAGTATTATTTAAGCTATTACAGCATTTATTAATACTCTTTATTTTGATAGTTCAAGTTTTCAATTTAACTGGTATTTTCAAATCATGCTTTCATCATTTATATTTGATTTATTATTTTATTTTTAATGTTTCTAATTGTCTTTAAGTTTTAGTCATTTTCTGTTTCAACTAAAACTTCAGTAGTTGCCAAGGCAACATTTGATATTAAAATGATTTATTATTAACAAAGAAGCAAGCAGTACTTGGTTTGGGCAAATACTGCTGGCATCCCATCCAATTTAAAAAGAAAATTAAATCAAAAAGGTGAGTCCAAATAAGTTCTGCTCAGAAATGTCAGTCTTTGATTAATTCATTTCCAAAATTAATTTTTGCCACACCTGTCAAAGATGGATGAATTAAGAAAAGGCCAATTATAGTATTATATTGTTAGTAAATGTAATGACTGAAAATTATGATTCACTAAATCACATATGTGAAGTTCCTAGGGCATGTCTGGGTCATTACATCAGTAACCACTCATGTCAGACTATAGTTCCTTAAAAATAAACTTAAGCCTGTAACGAAGTTAAAGGACCATTTTTAACTGACATTTTTCACTTGGAATGTTTTTGGGGCTCTGGGTGTGTGCTCTATGCTTTATCAAAGAACGCCACCAGATAGCGGCATAGCGCCAACTCACAGCATCCATCCCATCCCCCTGCTCTGAGAGGGAAAGTCATATCAGCTCACAGAGTCAATCTCTGTGCTATACACATGCACACAGACTACGTCAGCATGTGAACTTTTGCCAAGAGACAACAGCACACCAGAGGAAAAGAACAGAGGCTTCTGTACGGCAGCTAACATCCAACAAGCTTGAAAATGAAAGTGTTTATTTCATGTGCTGCCAGTTTCACTCCAGTCTGTCTCTAACAAAACCCACATGCCACTAGAGCTATAGGAAGTGGAACATCCCCATCTGTTAACATGAAAAACGCTTCGCATGTTTAATGTGAATCTCTCTGGATTCCCCTTGTTACTTTTCACACATTCAACATACTAAACTCCCAAAATGGCTGTCTGACAAACCGCTGACAGAAACAGCCCGACGGAAGAATCAAAGCCTGTCACTGGCCGACACCGGCAGCTCCACTAGGTTTGAGTTTGATCATTTGTGTAGACAGTTTGCCTGCCTGCCACAGTCTGACAAAAAACACTCCTTCTTACTGCTGCACCTGTTTTCTCCACCCATGTGCTGCATCCGTCCCCTCTTTTCTATTCTACGCTGCATTTTTCTCCCTTTCTCTATCTCTCTCTCTCGCTCGCTCTCTGTCTGTCTTTCCCTCCGCTGCATTTCTGTGCCTCCCTCCCGCTCTGTATTCATCCCCCTTTTTCTCTGCACTCATTGACCCTGCAGCGGAGTGCACTGCAGCTACAGACGTGTTTGGGTGGGGATGCTGGTGACTCAATGGGCTCCGCGATTTACCTAATGACTGTCTGGAACAGCAGCCACAGGGGCACAAAACGAAACCAAATTAGTTACAGATCACCTGCCATAACTGTCAAGCTTGGTGTCAATTACACTTACGCATGTTAACCAGCTGAACTGAATTTAATTAATTACTGCAGCATCTACACCGACTGAGGCTGAGCAAGCCTGTGCAAGTTCTAAGCATTTCTTGAATACTTTGAAGTGAAAAGCTTAACATTCGAATGCCATCCTGTCTGGGGTTTTCTCAGTGCCAGGGTGGTGGTGTACGAGGTGAATTAAAGGTCATTGCAACAGAATCCACAGTACTATAACCAGGCCCAGTCTGAAAATGCATATTTGTTTCCCACTTTTTTTGTGGTCAAAACCACTGTAAAATGCTGTGAAATAGAGCTAAATATTGGAAAAACCTCCTGTATGTTACACTGTTGCAACATCAAAATGTGTTAAATAGAGATTTTAGGTATTCAATCCATGCATTGGACAACTTGTGTTTTCTTAATCCTGAATCATGACCATTAACATCTCCTCCCTTCATAACGACACCTATTCTCTGATGACCTCTGGAACAATTATTAAACCCCTCTAGCAACCTGTCACTAACAAGAGACTTGCAATTGGCAAACTATAGCAATCCAATTCCTGAGGGACAAAATGAAGCCTGTTCTAAATATTTTATCATTTGGATAAACCACTTGACTAATATTTGTTAATGTTAATTTATATATACAAATATATTTTATACATATAATTAGTTACAGGGGTGACTTTCTTTGTTCACAAAAAAAGAGATTTTTCTGTGGTGTCTGTGTTTTTTGAGGAGTCAATGATTGTTTGAACAAAGCTAGCATTATTTGAAGTATTTGGTTAAAAAAAACACACATTGTTTTTCAAATACTTTTCATTACTGTAACTCCTCTATGCCCTGCCTTTCTCAAACATGTCCTGTTCTACAATGAGCCTCATTCAGACAAGAACAGTCTGCTCTGATTGGCCAGCTGAGCCTGTGCATTGTGATTGGCCAAACAATACAAACTCATGTCAGAAATGTAATGCTACTTTCCATAATCGCGAGCTTCAAATTTTAAGATAAATGTAAAGAAAAAAATGCCGTTAATTTTACCATCAGTTCGAGCCTGAAAGGGGAACAGAGTCACGTGACAGACACAGTGATGATAATCTTACGATTTGCAGTACACAAGCCGCCATTTCTTAATCTTTCATAATCTTAATGATTCCTAACTGCATCTAGATTTTGCTTTCACACAGAAACACACAGCATAACTGCATCAAAACTAATGCGGTTACTGAAACCAAGCATTCTTTACTTGCGTGAACGTGGGCAGAATTACAACATTTTTATGTAGAGTTGTTTTAACCAAATATGAATCAGCCTTCTCTTTAAGACAGAATTAATCCTTTTGTGGGAGACTTTGTAATTGTGCAAATCTTATACACGCACAAATAGCTACATACCACACTAAAGAAAAGGAAATATAGAAATCACATCATATGACCCCTTTAAATCATTCTTCAAAATACCTTGTTCCGCAGAAAAAGAGCTGCAGATCCAAGGTAATTTCATAAGCTCAAATCTTAATGTGATTCACAGTTTTACTTGGATGAGTGCATTTTTAAACAGGGCTGAGGAAACAATAACACTGCAGGTGCATAATAACTCTCTGAGTGTGTGTTTATGTGAATTTAATGACAGGTTTAGTAGTGCTGGCATGTGTTACCTGGTGGAGTGCTTCTCTGGCTGGCAGGCTGCTCTGCCTCTGAACATCCCCACCCACTTGTCTCACTCCTGATGTGGAGGATGACCTGCCAAGGCGACCCAACTCTATGAAAGATCACAGACACACAGCCAAGTTATTGTTTTAAAAAATAAATCTCAGGACATGATGATTGAAATAGCATGTTGCATAGCCTAAAACAAATAAATGTTCCTATTACTACCTTAGCATAAGTTATATTGTTAAAACATATATTACAGAATATCACAAAAAAGTTGCTGGTAGCATTGTTAATTTAATGGAATTATGCAAATAGGTTAAAAAAATTAGTCCAGGCCAAGTTTGCATGGTGCAGTTTCTTAGGTTGTGGAGGATGGGATGCAGTACACTAAGATATTTGACCTGTCTGCACGGCATCATGCCACTACTGAAACTTAAATCTTTAAGTACTCAGCTACTAGAGTACTCAGCTGAAAGTTCCACTTTTCACCTTCATTTAAAGGATTATTGCTGCCATGATGAATAGAAGAAGCACAGAAACTGTTTCTACATATATTAATGAAATTCAGTCTGCTTTCCACCCTACTTTCCACTAATAGCGCAACATTAATTGCGCCAGGCAAATAGCGCTGACGTCTGTGAATACGTTGCATTCTATAATGAGCCTCATTTGCATTGAAAGCAGGTGTGTTTGCATTGTAAAAAATGACATTGACTTTATTTAAATGTGCATTGTGGAACGTAATGCATATAGTACTTAGTTAAGTTGGACTGCGGGTGGTATGTGCTCTGAAATACAGCAGTTAATACAGCAGCTCGAATGTTGAGTAAAATCACTCCTGAATGTATCATGGCATAAAATTATTACAGATATCTGATAATTCAGTTATAAAATGTGATACTTTCCAAACAAATCAATGCACACTGATCCTAGCAACATAAACGGTTCAAATAGTTTTCTCTCTAAACGAAACACACTTGATCTATATCCAGAGTTTTAACTACTGAGGTCATGGCAGAAAGCCTATGCTAATGTCATTTAAATTGGATCTCACCTCCGTTGCGGCATGCTGGGAAAGTTTGGCAGGGTAAGGGCAGTCCCGCTCGTATCAGTCCTCTCAACCCTGGTGGTCCGTCCGCCCCAGCCAAGCTCTCGCTGTGTCTCCCTGTTGACCGCACAGGTATTCCAGAGTGTCCACCACCCCGCATGATTCCCAGGTCATCCCTCTCTCTCCTCAATAGAGCATCTGCACTGCCATTCCACGCACCTCCATCCTCCTCTACAGAGAATTAAAGAGAAAAACACAATTAAACATCAATGATAGTACCACAGAAAGAGCATTCCCTCCACAATCATCCCTGCAATCATTACTCACTGTCTGTGTCTCGGCTCCCATGACTGAATGATAATTTTCGGTGCAGGGGCCAGTAAGCTTGTTCTTCAGTGAGCCCTAAGGCAGCTGCGCTCTCCCAGGGAATGAATCCGGCCTTGGCCTGCAATGCATGGGCTGCAGATCCAGTTTTAATGGGGTCTGTGTGCAAGGATGGCAACTGTGAGCCCCCTCGTAGACTATCGTAGGCCGGTGGGCGTCGGAAGCCAACTGAGGGGTAGGTCCAGAGCAGAGGACTGTCCGAGGGAGGAGGTTTGTAAGCAGGAAGGCCATGTGATAAGTGCGGTGTGTGCGACCGGTGCATGTGAGAGCGAGACGGAGGGCGCTGAGTGGATGAAGAAGAGGTGGAAGGTGGCGTAGCTGCTGTCGACGATGATGGTTGACTCAGAGTTGGCGTGGTGCTTGTGCCGGTTTGAGAAGTGTGTGTGTACATGCTTGAGGCAGAGGCATCAGAATGATTGGATGATGGCGTGCTCAGGTCTCTCTCGCGGTCACGATCCCGATCCCGTTCCCTATCCCTATCCCGATCCCGATCCCTATCTCTATCCCTATCCCTATCCCTATCCCTATCTCTATCCCTCTCTCTGTCCCTTTCCCTATCAGATTTCTCAGACTTGAGCAGGAAGCTGACAGACTTGCCCTCTTTGGGCTGCGTTTGCGTCTGGGTGGAGGACTGTCCTGAGCCCTTGCTTGATGATGACGTCTCTTTCTCAGGCTTGCGGTAATGGTGATAGTGGGAAGGCCTGTGGTGAGGGTGATGGTGATGATGGTGGTGGGAATATGGAGAAGACGACTTTGACGACGGAGGAAGAGGAGTGGAATGACTACGGGCTCTGAGTCCTGGTGTCGGCCCCAGCTGTCCTTCCCTCCTTTCCTTTTCTCGTTCCTTGTCAACTCCAGAGGACTCTTTGGAATTGCTGGTGGAGCTCAAGCTGGAGGAGGTGCTAGTAGATGATGGCAGACTGGAGGCTGACTGCACACTAATTTTGGCCGAACTGGTCTTGTGTTGAGCCCCTACTCCACTTGAAGCAGCAGCCGGCTGGGGAAATGCCAGGAGTGGGGGCTTGTGCTGAAGCAAGTTGGGGAAGGGAGCCGGGATCTTACTGGAGCTGGGCTCATGTTCTGACTTGGACCCTGGCAGCAAGAAGGGTGTTGGAGCACGGGGAGGGTGTGGTGAGGAGGACAGGACTTGAGGAACGGGAGTGGAGGATGCAGAAGAGCAGGATGAAGGCAGAGGAGAGGAGTGAGAGATGGACACAGTTGCTTTAGGCTTGGATGAGGAACAGGCTGGAGAGGAGGATGAAGGGCGTGGGAGAGAGGAGGAGGTGGAGTTGGAGGATGAAATGATGGAGGAGTGGTAGGCTTTAGAGGACTTGAGTCGTTCGTGTTTAAGTGGCAAGCGTCGATGGGCTTCTCGAGCCGCGTCGTCTGGTAGGGGGTACTTCATCTCTTCGTAAATGGCCTCTCCTTGGTCTGAGTCAGAATCAGGCGTGGTGGCGGAGGGCGTGAGTGGGTGAGGAGTAGGAGCACTGTGAGTCTCTCGTGTAAATACCTGTCCAACCATTTCAATGTAAACTGGCTCGTCATCTCCCCCCTCACCCCTTGAAGAGGGTTCAGAGCTCTGGAAGGGAAGAGGTGTGGTCGATGGCGGGACCCGAGGTAGCGGGGGGTCAAAAGAGAGCTGTGTGCTTGGACTCCGCTTGGGCTTCAAGGGAGGTACCTTCCGTCCCGCCATTTCACCTGAATCAGACTTCTTCATTGCTGTTTAACAAATAAAAGCAGACAAGAGGTGAAAAAAAGAGTGATAAAGAGAAAGATTTAAAGACACATCAGGTCAGGTATCTACAGCTTTCAGTTTTTTTTTACTTTTTACTTTATTAAAAAAAAAAAAAAATGAGTACATGTTTTACAAAGCTTTGAAGCATCCGAGTTATTTCAAAAATTAAAAGGTTAATATGGGTGAGTGGGTATTTTTAGTCCAACAGTCCAAAAGTAGTTAAATAAACAAATTCATTCATAATAAAATGTGTTTTACATGGCACATTATCAGTAGATTCCACACACGCCACACAGAACACAATTGTCTGTTCTAATGAGACAAAGGGTTTACACACTTTATTAAATAAAAAAAAAAACATTTTTTTGTGCTTTTCAAAATATCACAACTTGTAAATGACTTGTAAATTAATTAACTAAACATAATAATCACTTATTAATCATTTGTGAATGTTTTGTAGATGTATATTTCATCATTAACCAATCTCTTATAAATGACTTATAACCATCCGCTATTCTAGTGTTACCAATATTTTAAACTGTTATTTATTTCTGTGATGCAAAGTTGAGTTTTCAGCATTATTACTCCAGTCAGTGTCACATGACCCTTTTGAAATCAGTCTGATATGCTCATTTGCTGCTTATGAAACATTTATTTCTATTTTCATTGTTGAAAATAATTGTGCTGCTGAATATTTCTAATGAAACTGCTACACGTTTGTTCAGAAATCTCTGAATAGAATCTTTTTGCACCATTACGAGTGTCTTCTGTGACACTTTTTCCTTGCCAACTAAAATTTCAAAAATAAATACAAACTTTAAATGGTGGTGTATATAAAGTTTTTTCCACATTAAAATAAAGAGAATTAAATTTTTTTGCATAACACTAAAGGGATTCAAGAGTGCAATAGTTGTCAATTGTCATGAAAATAGTGTCAAAATGCAAACTGGTTATACTGGTTTATAACCATGTACTGGTTTTTACTGGTTGTAAAAATAAGCTTCATTTTGTATAAGCATAAGATATTTTCTAATATCTTTCTTTTGATTTCAGGATGACCCGTAAGTGTTCTTATAAAAATAACCAGCTAGATGTTGGAAATCTAACCTGTTGCATGAAACAACAAGAGATTTTTCTTGTACCGTGTAGACTGCCACATGTTTTCAAAGTTTCATTTTCAGACTTTGAGCAACATCGCATAGGAATCCATCTGTTTTTCTCACCAAGAGTTTTATTGGATATCCTGTCCACGGACAGGATGAAGTCATCCTTAAAGATGATATATCCAACTATGGAGAAGAGGTAGACCAGGATGAGAGCCAGCACTGCCGTCAAAACGATCGAGCGGCCATTCCTGGTTACGCTCTTGATGACGTTTAACAGCGTCTCCTCTCGGTAGATCAGGTCAAAGAGCTAGAGAGAGAGTAAGATGAGATTGTGTGTGTGTGAGTGTGTAGATGTATACAGTATACATGACGGTGAAAGTGTGAGAGGTCAGAGGTCAGAGGAGTATGTCTGGTGGAGTGACAGAAAGTGCATGCCTGTATTACTCACGAGCAAGCTGTAGAAGAAGACATGAACAAAAACTCCAAGGCTGCATATTATGAGGTAAAGCAGATGATACAGGAACTCCACATCCATGATCATGGCCTTGTATCCCCTTGTGAAAGTCCCGCGATTTCCCACGAAACTCATTAGAAAAATCACTTTATTGCACACCTGAAAACACAACCATTGCGATAAGAGAGTGTTACAAACAAATGTGTCTTATACATAATAAGTTAACTTAACCTTTAGCAATGAAAACATTTATCTGTAGAGTATCATTATGGACTCATCAATAACTGAAGCAAAACCGTAAATTACAGGCTTAAGTACTTGCATCAGTTCTCAATCTCCGCATTATAAAACGTTTCCCTGAAGTTGTTTTGAAATCGTATTTAATCATAAAACCACTAAATTATCAAAGCCTTTAGCTACTGATGCACTGGAATAATGCAAATGAGCTTTAACTGTTAGAGAACAAAAAATGAGTAGGTAATGCTTTTAGTTTTGTAGGAAATAATTAGACTAATGATTTACATGTACATAATCTATTGTTGGTGAAATAAATGCAGTCTTGGTAAAAATAACCATATAAAATATTTAAAGCATGTACAAAAATATTAGTTTGCCTAATCATGTCATTATTTATTATCCAACCTCGTATTGTTCCAAAACCACAGTATTTTCAGCAACGAACAAGTGGTGTGAATACATGCATGTGAGAAAAGAACATCTCTTTTGTGTTTCGCAGAGGAATGAATGTTTGATTCATGATTGATGACAGTTACAAGTGAGTTTAAGATGTTTTTGAACTAGTATTTGGTTTGGAAGCATACTAAGTGTGCATACTATTAGGGGAAAGTGAAGTTATTGTGTGAGCCAGGTCCGTTTTAACATGGTCCTGTGAAAGCCGTGTGAAATCCCCCAGTGACGCACGACACACTTCATTGCAAAACACACCGAGCTGCCCTCTAACAACACCACCGGCCTAAAGACTCACATTGAAGGCCCCGAGAAGAAACAGCGTGGGCTCTAGGCCGACCGAAAATATGAGGCGCAATATGGTGGAAGCGATGAGCGCCCGAATCCCATGAGGCTGGGGCAGCACTATAACTATGGCCAGTGAAACCAACATTGCCGCCCAAAGCAGTGCAGAGAGGTGTGGCTCCAGGGTGCCTGAGGAAAAAGAGGTAAACACGTTTTATGCCATCAATCATGCTCTGGGATAAAAATACCACAGAAGAGACATGTTATCATGCCATCTGTCACGTTACAGCGCAAGCGATGCTACAGGCCTTGTGTTCAACTATCTCAGGGACACAACTTAGATTCTGATCAAAAATCCACACTGTGCTTCTGGGAATTGTGTCATTTTTAGGTCTTGATCTGATTAGGGAAATTCTGTCTTCACTTGCCCTCGTTATTCTTTCTTCTGTGGAAAACAAGAGACATAGGGAATGAGGACTTATAATATTCCATATAATTAACAAATCATACAATATTGGCTTCAGAAGAGTCCTCTTTTTGCAGCTTGTACGTTTTCACTGCACCTGAAAAATTTAGCTAAACTTTTGTTCCCCACAGGAAAACGTAGGTCATATGGGATTGGAAAAAAAATGAACTGGTTAAATTCTGAATGAACATTTATTTTCACAAACAAGTGCAGATGCTCAGCTAAGATTATATTCGCTGTCATTACCCATAACCGCACTGCGTATCTGAAACTGAAGATTTAAATGGGATTCCCTGAAGTACTTGCAGTTTCACCTGTTGAACATGTTCGGGCACATTCTAGCCCTCAAGGGAAAGATGCTTCAGAAAAAAGAAAATAGAAAAAAGTTACATAACACATTTGAATATGTTAAGGTCTGATGAAGCTTTGTCATGAGCTGCTCTAGCATTGTTTTTAATCCTTGTTCTAAGTGATCGGCAATGAAATGTACAGTACACCAAGGTCTTGTATTAGTGGTATTGCTAAGCGTGTGTGTGTGAGTGTGTATGCAGAAAGAAAAATGAGGTCAGTCGGATTTGCAGGATCTTCACAGAGGCAATAGTTCCAGCTCGCTCGCTCACTCTCCCGCCTGCGAGTAGACCACATGACAGGTGCTTGTTACATAACACGGCGTGCTAAAAATATCACAGCTGAAAGATGCATGAGTGTCGGGTACTGAGCAAGGACGGACTCACGGCCGAGCCGAGCTGGGGTTTGGACCAACAGGGCTGGTGGGCGGCCAGGAAATTTTCACAATCGAGAACGTCAAAGGCTCTGTTCCATTCATTACCACAAACTTACACTCAAACGCGACACTGAAACTCTAGCATCTCATTTAAACCTGGAAACAAAGTTTTAGTTGCATGAAGAAACTAGTTAAATATTTCAGATTCGGCACTATGCACAGGTTAGTAATCAAAAATATTTGTGCCACTGATCGTGTGTCTTTGATTTTCTTCCATAGAAGCAGAAGATAGCCTTGGAATCTTTCAGCAATATATGTTGGCAAACTTGATCATCAGGCTTTAATCACATCCATTTGAATGCCACTGTCAATCAGACAAGATTGTATTTGTATAGAGAAAATACTGAATTAATTAAGTAATCTAGAAGCAAGAATATAAATAAACAAACATGCACAAACAAATAGCCAGTGGTCTCAAACATTTGGCTGAAATGGCAACTGAAATTAAAGTCAGGAGAGAATGAAGCTTTGCATGAAAGACTGTAATGTCTACTGACTCATACCTCAAAAGTAACATCTGTTTTTCAGACACCATAGAAATAGATTTGCGCATGTGCCTTATCCATAACTGACAAGACTTTAAAGCCCTAGATCTCCCCACAACTGTACCATTTATACTATGCGTCCCTGTGCATTGAGGTTACACACACTGACCTACTTCTGAAGCTCTGATTGAGTTTGAATGGCTATATTCTGCCAGACGGGGCGGGAGGGAAGGAACACTCCTCTGAGCCTCTTTTACACACATTCTGGAATTCTCTTGCTTGACCTTTCCAAATACTGTACAGGGACCTACTGAACTCTGCAGACGGCCTTTTATAATTGGCTTTAGTGCTGCTGACTGTTCTTAAATGTGCTTTTAAAAAGCCGTCAGAAGGCAATCGATTTTAAAGTGCCCACAGTGAAAGTGAAAAATAAGGTGTGAAACAACCAATAAGAACTGATACAATGAAGCAGGATTGTGGGCTGCTAAGAATTTACTGTAAATTCAAGAATTCAAAGTTTGAGATTACTAGACTATATTAACTGAAATTATGTTCATATTAATGTAATGGTTGCTTTTTGTGTATAACATTTACAATAAATAACAATTTAAAAACACAAATTAATAAATACATGGGAAAAAAGAAAACAAAAGATGAGCTGACTTTATGAAAGTAGAGAAAAAAAAAAGTTTCTCTGTTTTCCTTATTACTAAATTTCTTATGTACAAAAATAAGGAAGGTCCCACTTTATATTAAATGTCCCTAATACCTGTGTACTTACATAGTGTATCTAGTATGTAACCACAGTTTAAGTACACATTGCTACATAGAATCTACAGCTGTAATATTTCTGTAACTACACACATGTAACACCCCTGAATGGTGTTTGTAAGTACAAATGTATAACAGGACTTTGGTAACAAGACGTTTTTCACTTCACCAAGTAGCCATGTAACATAATTACATTGCTACATTTTGTAACAGCAGTATGTATAACTGGATCAGGGGGTGTAGTTAGGTAGGTTTAGGGATATGTAAAATGGGTGGAGTTGGTGTAATAGCAGTGTATATACATGGTAACTCCTCAGGAACTGCCCACTTAATATAAAGTGTAACATTCTGGACACCAACCACTATTTATATGTAAAGCCTAATTTACTGCCCGCTGCTGTGTGACATCAGAGTAATTACATGATAAATCCAGAGCAATTGTCTATTTAATATAAAGTCTAACACTTTATTGACCATTTAGTCTTGTTACACATTTGTACTTACATAGTAACTAGATGTGTATGTAGTATGCAACCACAGTGTAAGTACACACAGTATCTACAGCTGTAATATTTCTACACACATGTATTAGGGACTCTTAATATAAAAAGGGACCGATTTTTTTATATATAAATATAAAGTTGATTTGTTTTGCTGAAGGATTTAAAAACAGATTCTTGATGTTGATTGCCATATTAATAATAACTGGACTAATTAATTTGAAATATATCAGCGTTTTATTTGTATATGCTGCTGTTGTATCAAGCTTGAAAATATGCATGAACAAAAAACGAATCTTTTTTAATGACAAATATTAGTTCTTCTGCAGTGATACCCTCTTGTGGCTACAAGAAGCATTTGCACCAAGAATGTTAAAAACAACAACAATAAATTCAATTACATTAAAACATTTTTCAATGGATATATAGTTATTTTAAATATTTAGTGTTCTACAACAAAACTCTCTTTTTGTTCTATAATTGTAGATAATTTTTTATTTGCATTCCATGTTTATCTCTGGGTCAGAAACTTCAGCAGTATTTTGCTTGTCCTGCAGATATAGATGAGTGCGCTGAGGAGGTGTTGGCCTGTCCTGGGGTCAGTATGTTCTGTGTGAATACAGAGGGCTCTTTTCACTGTCAGTGTGCAGTAGGTTACACACGCAGAGGGGACACCTGTGAGAGGAGCCAGGCGACAGGTGAGCTCAAAGATCATTTGAGTTTTATTTTCTGTGTCCTCAAGAGTCTGTGTTCATGTTAGTTCAGTGTTTATTATTGAGTTTTGGTGTTTCTGAATGCACTGGTGTCTTTCTGTATCTCTTTTTAGCGTCTGAAGAAAAAGGTTTTTTTGACGACATTCAGGAGGATGAAATCGAGGTTCTGCAGCAGATGTTCTTCGGTGTTGTGCTGTGTGCGTTGGCCACATTAGCAGCTAAAGGGGACTTGGTGTTCACCTCCATCTTTATGGGGGCAGTGGCAGCCATGGCCGGATATTGGCTCTCTGATAAGAGCGACCGATTGATAGATTCCATCTTGAAGGGGAGATAAATGCAAAGTTTGCTACTTTTAAACTGGGCCATTTCCAACACCATGAGATGGTACGTTTACACATACACCACAAGGTAAACGCTTTAAGCAATATTTTTGTGTGGTATTAAAAAAACATGCAATGAGCCACAATAGGCCATCCCTTACTGTGATTTTGCTAACACATTTTTACTAGTACAACTGGCTTATTGCTTTTGTAAAATGGCATGAGCATTATGAGTATAAACGTTTCTGACCCCAGGTGCTTTTTAGTTTGACTTGCAATGTCATTTCTTTGTGGCCTTAGCATTTTTGTAGCCTTTAGGTAGTCTATATATGCAGTTGAAATGTATTTGTGAGTGTACATAATATTTAAAGGTTTAAAGGCTTTTCTGTTCATCTGTTCATCAAGGCTGCATTTATTTGATTAAAAATACAGTAAAACAATTTACAGTACAGTTAAAAAAACAACTACAACTGATGTCAGCTGTTAATATATTGCAAAATGTAACTTGTTTTATAATATATTTATATATTATATAATATATAATTAAATATATATGATTTTTTTTTTTTTGTGGAAAATATAATAGCATTTTTTCCAAAATTATTTGATGCAAGTAGTAAAAAAAAAAGTTTTTTAAATTAATTTTTTTAATTAAATTAATAAAAACAATAATTTGCATCTTATTTTTTGTCCACTTCAATATGCCTTTTGATCAATTTAATGTGGCCTGGCTAATTATTATTTTTTTATTGAATCTTACAGAACCAAACTTTCAAACAGTTGTGTACGTAACAGAAGTATACAATGTATTTTTATGAGGACAAACACTCTTTGTACTTCGACTAATAAACTTTTATTTGTTTTTAAATGAAACGGAGCATATCTCAGAAAGAAAGTCACTTTTATTTAATGGATATAAACAAGCCGACTGACACTCAAGAATAGTTTGGGGGGGAAGGGATGGTACAACACATACAATAGCAAATATCAGGGTTGAGGACTTTAAAAACATCGAACATGACACAGATTTCACACCGAACACCCCAGTCGTGCCCGCTAGGCCCTCGCACCACCAACTTTCTCCAACACACGCACAGCATTCACACCCTGTAACAATCTTATTTGCATACACAGACACAATCATGCAAGCATATCCCACACTCATTTGGCGCCTCTGATCTGCACCCCGAAAACATGCGAACGCTTTTATTTAGTTGCACGGGCAATCCACTGGCAGTGGGCGGGTGAGGACGCACCATTCTCAAACACATTACACCGTCATGTTGCCAATGCGTCTCATCGGTGACAACTGGTGCACCATGGGAAAACGAACCCCACGTTCACACAGTATCATTCAGCATGCTGACACTCACGTTGGACTTGTTTGCACTGCTGTACAGGAAAAGAACAGTAAACTAATTTCATGTACAAATCTTACAGTCCCAAACTGACATATTCAAAAAAGCATGAACCATAAAAAAACCATAACATAAATAAATATCTTAAAAAAGTAAAAACAATGTCTTTTTTTGTTTTGTTTTTAAGAAGAATTATAGGATTTCTTTTCTGGCATTTGTCACAGTGGTTTGTATCATCCAGAGGTTTGCATTTTTTTGACATCGTGAAATAAAAGAAACAATGCAACTGGCACACAACAAATATAAATATAGAGAGAAATCTTCACTGTTCTTTTATTTTGGGCCTTTGCTCAAACCAGAGGCCCTTTGACATATGTCATATGTCATGTCCTACAGGGATGAATCTTCTTTCTTTCTTTCATTCATTATTAATAATTTCTGCGTAGAGATCTATTAAACCTGTTGTCTAATATTAGTCTTCACCACAGCCCGGAGTTGGCACATAATGTACATAATCATGCATCATCACCACATAAGTCAACATTTCTCTTTTTTTCTTTGTTCTATATATATATATATATATCTCTTCCCAAGGCAGGAGATCTCCCCCTACTTCAAGTATTCAATAATAAAAGGTCCTGAAGGTGGAGGACTGCAATATGTCTGACGTCTTTTTTGTCCTTTTAGTACAATTATAGACTTGCACAACAGACAGACAGACAGACAGAACACATACATATTAGAACAGCAGATCCAACACTTTTTTTTGTGTTTGAAACAGAGTCAGAAACATCCAGTATTCACATGGTGGACATATTCTGGATCAGTGTTTATCAGTCACAATAGTCAAAGAAACGTAATAATATTCTAGAGCACAGTGACAATGTTGCGCTCACCTCATGACAGAATTACCGCAGTTTCCGACTTCTAATTCATCTGACATCTAATAAGGCGAATGGCTTCTGTTAATTTCATGCTCCTCTCAAACGTCTGGGAGTTTGTAAATTTGGTCAGATTGCTTTACGACATTACAACAGTTTTGTCTATCGTGAATTCCACTCACTTAACATACGGTTAGACTACTTTAAACCCGTTTCATGTCATTTTATTATAGCTTAGGTACTCAATGCATTTTTTCCCCCAACATTCAAGGCATGAAAATGATCATTTGTGATCGGAACAGGATCTTTCAAATGCGGTAATTCTGACATTATGTGAAGATATGTGATTTTTGAAATAACGTGGCGGCACCTGAATAACGAGAAGGTGAAATGCAACATGGAAGCACACACAGGTCATTTAACAGTCAGATCTTGGCTATATTTTGGGCTTTGCCGAATCTTAACGTGAATTCCACAACTACAGACAACAGCAGAGAAATGACACAAGACAATGCAAAACAACTGTTAACATATCCCAGCCATCTCCATGTGTTCTTCCATTTGAAACTACGTTTATGCTTCCTTAGGGCATAGTCCACCCTAAAATGAAAATTGTAATTTACTCTCCCTCATGTTATCCCAAACCTGTATACGTTACTTACTTCTGCCGAACACAAAAGATATTTTGAAGACTGTTGGTAATCGAACAGCCTTGCCATTGACTTCCAGTACATTTCTTGACCGTACAACGAAGGTCCTACATGTCAGAATGCACGCTGAAGAGAAAAAATTGTTAAATAAAGAGTTTTCTTTGCACACAAAAACGATTCTCGTAGCTTAATTACGTTAAGGCAGAAACTCTGATTACATGGACTATTTTAATGACATCCTTTCTAAATTTCTGGGCCTTGAATTCGGTTTATGGAGGGCCAGAGAGCTCTTGAAAGAAATTCTTACAGGTTTAGAATGATATGAAGGAGAGTAATTAATGACAGAATTTTAATTCATGGGTGAACTATCCCAATAAGGTATGTTTAAATGACAGTGATGAAATCCACCTCAGGTCACCAAAGTAATTCTATTGTTCAGATCTCATTGCCGTTAGCTTTTTTGTTCTTTTCTATACAACACTTTTCTAGCTGAAGATCTAGTTTCTTGATTCTGCAAAAGACCTTTTGTGTTCTTTTTTTTGCATAGACCCCAGTGCCAAGATCTTGTACTCGGAGCACTGTGAGGGCCAAACAGACAATGATAACACACACGACTCAAACACACCGAAAAAAAAAGTTTCCATTTGATTTCTGACACAATAGTCGAACCACAGTAGACACACTTTAATTAGCTAGAATTTCTCTATCTATATATCTACTATCTATTTATAAATAGGCACTCGCCACCATGTTGAGACATTACGAGAATTTGGCGGTAGCTCCGCCGGTACCTGGCCTTGTCAACAGACTTGATGAATTCATCAGTGCTACGACCTGCAGCAGTAGCTTGGGAAAACATCTCAATTATCTTCTGAAAAAAACTTGCCGCCATGGATTCAGTGTGTGTTATAGAACAGCTGATGTCCGAAATGGTTTAGCCATGGCTGTCTCCATCTCTTTTGGGCCTGAGCACCAGTAGAAGCACCATTAGAAATGTTCCCTGTTGTAAGGGATGGAGGTGCATAGGTGCACGAGAGCTTACATGCAGACCAGGCTTGTGTTTGGAGAGGAGCACGAGCAAAAAGAAAGGGCAAATTCTGGTTAGCATGATGTATGCTGTGTGCATGAGACAAAATGAACTCTGCATAGAGTAGATTACCTTTTAATGTATACTAACTCTCTAAGGTCAAATATACACTAAAAACCAAAAATGGAGACTTAAATGTGGCCCATGCATATCGTAGTGCATACTTAAACCTAAGTACATAAATGTGTGGCACGTATTAAAAAAAACCTAAAGAATCAGAGGCAGGCAATTCCTGAAAAAATCTTTAAAAATGGTTTGAAATTATTAGGATGGTATTATTTTACATTGGATTACATAAAAAAGCAGAGAAATGACCAAAGCTGACAGAATCAAGGCTTGAATGGGTGCAGGCTGACTTGTTGCTTCATTGAAGAGGTGGAGCTAGATGAGAGTGGGCGGGCAGTCATGAGAAGGGGCGGGGTCAGTGGGATGCATGCACTGGTCACCAGTGGAAACCAGGCAAGTGGGAGCAGCTGCAGTGGCTCATCTAGTGTTGACTGAGCACGGAGAGTCCTCAAGGCAAATGTCTTTAGAAAAAGGACTGCACCAGGAAGTAACAGTGTTTCTGTTCAGTCCAGACTTCCTCTCCATTTATTTATTTTTTTTAATCATCTGAAAACAACATGGAATAATTACTTTTTAGACAATGCATTGTATTATTATCAATATCACACCATGTCTAGGTTTTGGAAAGAAGTCTCTAATGCTCAACAAGGCTGCACAAAAATACATTAAAGTGCCCCTATGCCATTTTTAAGGCTCTTAATATTGTTTTGGGAGTCTCCAACAATAGGTTTACAAGCATGCAAGGGGAAAAAACGCTTTCAAAATTTGTGTTTTATATCACCTAATTTTTCAGCGATTCTCAAACAATTCGTTCAAAGCAGTTCTAAGATTTACCCTGCATCCGAAATCGCATACTGCTCAAGTAGGTACTACATTTAAAATTAAACGTACTACCCCGACCATTAAAAAAGTACGTTCTATATAGTATGAATGGAATTTGGACGTACTACATCCGCCATATTGATATTGTCATGTTTTATGCGTCGTCACAACAGCGCGACAATTTAAACTTTCAATAAGTCATTCGTTTATTTAGATTGTGTTCAACAAGTGTAATTTAATCACAATAAACAACGGTTTTTTCCTGAGGTACGTACACTTGAAATGAGCCGCGTCTAAACTTTTTGCCATTTGTATGACGAATATGACGCCTCCTCTCCCGGAGCCTCATGGGATAGAAAAGTGTTCATATTATGTGTACTACAGAATTTGGCCAGAAGCAGTAGGTCATCCGGGTACTTCTCACCTACTGAATTTCGAATGCTATGAATTCGGACATACTACTCGCCTCGCATACTGTTTTTCACATACTATATAGTAGGAAAGTATGCGATTTTGGACGCAGCAATAGTCTTTCTAAACCCCTCCTTTCTGTGATTGGTCAGATGGCCCAGTCTGCTCTGATTGGTCTACCACATACAGCTGTCCTCAATTAAATGATGTGTTTGTGGGCGGGGTCAATTTGTTTGCAGCCGACACTGCATAAAGGCAATATTGAAAATTGCATAAAAGAGGCACTTTAAAAATGGTAATATTGTGTTTTGGCCTTTGGTCACTATTAGACACTACGATTTAAAACACTAAAATATGGCTTTCATTTGGAAATAAAAACCATTGTTGAAGTTGCGATTTGCCATATTAGTGAGAAGAAGAATATTACTTGAGTAGAAATCTGTATTCATACCTAAAGCTTCAGTGTGGATGAGTGACCTGGTTTTTATTTGAAATTAGAGAAAATTTAATACTTAACGAAGGGTTCTTTCTGAAAATTGTACGAGATGTGGCAACCTATGATCACATATTTTAAAACGAGATGAAGACTCTCCCCTCCTATCTGATCATTATAAAGAGAATTTGTGGAAACATACATTAAACATAGTTGCTTTTGTAAACATTATGTCTTTACTGTCACTTGAATAAAAGCATTGATTTCTTTCAAAAATTAATGTCACTTTCTATCAATACAATTTGCCTTTGCTGAATATTTCTCATTCTGATAACGTATGTGTAGCGGCGAACCTGGCGGGGGGAGCTTGTTTCTTATTGGTTCCCATTTTTTTGGGAACTGAAATGCTCTAAAACGGCAGCTTGGCCACACTAACTTTGCTTGCGAAAAGAATGTAGCGTCAAAGGAAGTATGGGCGGGCCCAGGCTAGTACTGTATGATATGAAATTAAAAAATAAAGTACATAAATTGTAAGTACTTCTGTTGATAGTTTTTACCTGCTCAGGTGGTCATTTTCAGCTTTAGCCATCCCACTCAAACTAATGCTCCGCCTCTTTCCTTAATGCATGGGAAAAAATGGGGCCTCATCCAAAAGAATGAATCTGATTGTAGGTAAAGGCTGGCCAAGTGAACAATGTATAATTTCATCTGTATGGCATGGCTGTGCTCCTCCTTTAGTGACTGAATTGTCTGCAAACATAAGACAAATTTGGTTGGCAAAAAAAAAAAAGTTTTTTTTAAACCAGACCACTGACAACCTACATCAAGATCTCACCCAATAAAACAACATCATAGCTTTGGTTTGGAAATAGTTATGCCCAAATTCCTTCTTCATCGTCCTTTGATATCCAGAGGTCAGCATGAAATGAGGAGAATTAGATAAGTCAAAGGTGAAAGAGCAGGTTTTTTAGATTAGGAAATTTAGTTTTCATTCCAGTGAAAGATGGGTAGATTATACAGAAATCAGTCGCCTGCTGAAAACACCAGCCATATATTGTGATTTGATTTTAGTGTTTTTATCTTTAACTAAAACCATTTATAATAAAATAAAATCTAAAAAGTTTATGATTACTAAAAAATAAATCTGGTCTTTTCAACACACACTGGTATTTTTGGTTAACAGTTTGTAATTAACACACACACAAATCTGATGAAAAAAGTCTAGTATTACTTGAATTAGAATTTTTATTTAATTGTATATATATATATATATATATATATATACACACACACCTTTTTTTTATTTTTCAATGACAAAAAATATTAAAAATGTCTCATTAAATGTCTGACTTATCTGCAAAAATACTACAAAATGCATCAGATTTTGTGATGTGTTCAAGCAAAAATCCTAAAATAAGTAAAAAGCAAGTACTGGATTTCATGTGATGCAGATTAGATAAGAAACAGTCATATGCTGAATAGAAGGAAGTAGAAAAAACAAATGTACATGAATTAAATCAAAAGGTGCAGGCAAAAAATAGCAGTATAGTGGAGATACCTTACAAACCTGGTCTGGAGCAGGTCGGTGTCCGGGATGCGGTGGTCCACGGCCTGGACCGCGATGGTGTGGTGGAGGGTGTCGAGGGTGTGGGCCCTGTGGGCCGGGATGCGGGGGGTGATGGGGGTGCTGCTGCGGGTGTGGCATAGGTTGAGGGTGGGGGCCCTGCTGAGGTGGAGGGCCATGAGGGTGCTGCTGCGGAGGGACCCCGGGGTGAGGGTGTTGAGGGTGGGGTTGCTGGGGTCTAGGTGGGTGCTGGTGTGGGCCGGGTGGTTGTTGGTGCTGGGGGTGTTGAGGGTGTTGTGGGTGGGGGTATTGAGGTTGGGGCGGCTGCTGTGGGTGTTGAGGGTGGTGGGGTGGAGGCTGTGGGTGTTGGGGATGGGGCGCGTGGGGGTAAGGAGGCTGGTGGGGGTGTTGGGGGTGTTGGGGCTGTGGGTACGGCGGCTGGGGTTGGGGTTGAGGATGAAGGGGTTGAGGTTGCATGTGGGGAGGTGGAGCATGAGGGTAGTAATGGTCATCCTCGTAGTTGTCGGTGATAAGTTTCATCCTGCTCTGTGTCTAAAAGGAATAAAAAGAAGTAAGACACAAGTGTTCTAAAGTGGTCTTTTTTAAACTGTTAATTATTAACTTAAAAGTGTCTGCTAAATGACTAAAATGTAAATTAATTATCAGTTTGATACAGTCTTATTATAAAAATGAATATTTAGCTAGCTTTCATTTAGTAAAATGTAATTGTGTTATCCCTATATTTGCTTATAACATACAAACCACTTAATTTTTAAAATGTTTTATTGTGCTTTATGACCTTTTCAAAAACCAAAATCATTAAATACAATATTGTCCATTTAACATTTACAACCACAAGATAATAATTACCGACTTGGCCAGAATTTGTCGTCCCTATGAAAAACTAATCATAACTTCACAATATTTTAATTCTTGGTGTAGTTAAATGGGTTTCTGAATCTAGAAATGGACAGACCTGTTGTTTGAGCTGATGCATCAGTCTGTCCTTCTCTCTTTTCAGGGCCAACACTTCCTCTTGTGTCTTCTTCTTATTAGAGGAGGACAGCTCCAACAAAGCGATGTTAGCATCTTTCTCACTGATAGCAGCGAGCAGAGCCTGTTGTCTGAGGGGAACATGTACATTGAGCAGCTTTCCACACAATAAACGTAGACTTAAAACATCCTAGGCATCAAATATTTATAAAGAAACAGAGTCTGACTGCAAGATTCTTACTTCATCTCCAAGATCTCCTCGAGCTGTTTTCTGCGCTCTTGTCGGAGGTTGGTCAGATGGCCGTCTCTCTCAGCCAGAGACTGTTGGGTGGAGGACAGACGCTGCTTAGTGGCATCCAACTCCTGTCTCGTCTTCTCCAAAACATTCATCAACTCCTCCATCTGTGAAATAAAGAAAAATGTGTGCAAGAAAATAAAGAGAAACCCTTTTATTTTTCTTGTTTTCTCTCGATTTAAGACTAAATGTAAAGCCCTAAAATGAAAACAACAAACCTTTGGGTTGTCCATTGGATTATCCTTCCGTTGGTCTTGCAAGATATTCCCAGGGCCTTTCTTGTCCATCTGAGGACCAAGCTTGATGCCTGGGCCCTTTTTAATTTGATCCTTGGTTTGCCTTAGAACACATAGAGAGTGTCACCTGAATAGCTGAATCTGATACCAATCACAAACCCTATTTAACCAAACATGATTTAATGATCGAAATTAATTATAATAGCATTTTGGTGTCACTTGTTTGTGTGATCATTAAATGCAAACATCATAACACAACATCATCATGAAATATGACTCATAACAGTGACAACAACACATTGGATGCAGTTATTTTTCTAATGCAACACACAAAACACGCTTGGTTTTTGCTCATAATGGAGGGTGAACAGCAACTGAGAAACAACCAACTTACCTGGGAGCAAGACTGGCGGAGGAGAAAGAAGAGGGAGGAAGGACGCAGGAAGGGCAGGTACAGGAAAGGAAGAGAAGCCACAACACAGCAAACAGGAAGGAAAGGATAAATCAAAATTTAGAATTCATCGAAACAAAGCAGAAAACAGCTGGAAAGAGTCAAGTGAGAAACTAGGAGTGGTTTAGAACGGCTCCAGAGATCAGCAAGGCAGGATGCACAACGCTATCATTTCAAATCATCAGTGGATATGCCACTGAGTCCAGATCTGCAGGGGCCCGTGAGAGAACCAACATGCAGCAACCCAACCAGCCGAGCCGCAGTGAGGGATCGCACGGGGTGGCAAACAGGGCAAGACCGATCAGGCATGAGGGTGCAAGCCTCCTTGAGGAACACTAAACCCTACCTAAAGCCCCCAGCTCATTCACAGAGCAAAACAGGGCCTGAAATGCTGCAGAACATCTCATGCAGGCCGATGAGACGGCCGGTTTGAGGGGAGTTTCGCAGGCTGAGGTGGGAGGGGATGGAGAGGATCATTCAGAAGAGTGAGAGGTTAGGGAGGAGGGATCGTGTTAGGAAGCAGAAAGATGACTGGTCAAGAGGTTCAGCGTGTGAAATGGCTGTTCAAAGGTCAGGAAACGGGGCTCTCTGTCAGAGCCCTCGTATGCCAGCAACACCAAGGGGCAAGCAGAGATCACAGAAGCGTGTATGTGCAAGTACAGTAACAATTGCAGAACATGTTCATGCCATATAAGAAGAGTGGAATAAAATAGACCTGGATTGCTACAAATAGCATTAGTAAACAGATCTATGTTAAACCCACTGTATAATTGATGGTCGTAGAGGAATAGTTCACCTGAAAATGTTGCCATTTACTAACCTAAATCAAATTTCAAACATGTATGATTTTCTTTCTTCAATAGAAGACTCAATATGAGCTTTTTAGTGATTATCTAATCCTTTCAGAATACTTGGAATTTAATGAACAAGCCATAAATATAAATGACTTCTATTGCATTTTAATGACTTTTTGTCACCTTTGGCTCATTAGTCCCCGTTCACTTTCTGACAAAAACTATAACAATTACATATTTCAATGATAACCATAACAACATGTTCTGTTTATAATAAGCATAAGTTGCAGTTTTGTTGTCTGCCACTTTAAATGCTTGAGCTCTTTAAAGGAGAATTCTGATTGGCTGTCAAGTGTCATTATCATTCACTTACTGAACAAAAATAGTTCTATAAGTGATTTCATCTACAGCATATTGTTTCTTTGTTGTTTTTGTTTTAGCTGTGGTGTGGACCTCATAGAATCAGAGCAATTAATAAAACTTTGGTATAAACTTCTCTCTTATTTCATGAAAGAAACGTTAATCAGTCTGATTACATGAGGGAAAGTTATTAGTGACAATTTGTACTTTTAGATGAACTGTCCCTTTAATTTTGGTGTAATTTTAGAGAATGACTATACATCAACATGTTGCAATGCCAAAATCATGACAGGTACATCAAGTGTGCAGTTATCACACATATGACACTATGTGAAAGAAAATTGTGCTGAAATTATGGAACCATTAAAATGTCATGTTCTATTTTTAGTATGCACAATAATAATAATAATAATTAAAAACATAAAAAATTTAATAATCATAGAACCAATATAATCATAAAAGGAAAACGTGCACTGATTGATGTACACATTAGATCAGTTCCAAAGCTTAGTGAGCTCCCCATCTATAGTTTATGCACTATAGGCATACTCGCAAAAGCAAGTAGGTAGAAAGCAGCTTATAAAATATATGGTGTTTTGGCCAAAATCTAAGGTAGCGTTTAATGTACCCTTTACATATACTACCATTCAAAAGTTTGTAACTGTAAACAGTAGAAAATACTATAACAAATGCACTCAGTCAAGATTTCCAACCTGATCTCATTAAAATATGTACCTCTGAGCACATTTTGTGCAATGCTGTTTTAACAGTACGTGTCTTACTGCATGTTTTCGTCATGTTTCTCAAAGAGTGTGCACTGAGTGGCGCTAAAACACAGGTTTAATACATGAATCCTGGCACGTTTGTATCACGCCGATATAGGTATTTATTGCGATTATGTTAACAAATGCAAAACTGACATAAAAAGGCATTTGTTGATGCAACCGTGTAATTTCAACTTTCTTTTACAAAGATTTTAACTGTGTTGTCAAATCATAGTTATCTAACCTGAGCTCCTCGCCTCTCAATTACATCTCTGTATTCTGTGAGCTACCGAATAAACGTAACATATATGAAAACCCATAAATATGAAGCTGGAAATGTGTGATGCTTACACCCTAAAGGATCCGTTTTGAAATATCCCTGAAAATTACGCTTTATTAATCGAAACTCTGAAAATTTGTGTGAAAAGAAATAAACGTTTTTTTTGGAATCTGCACTAATTAACTTATTGGTACGTATTTTGAGTCTCGCTAAAAAGTGCACCAAGGTACGTTTATGCCATGAGACCAGGTAGAAGATGTTGTTAGCAACAGCATCAGACTCTCTTTCAGATGTCTTGAGCACTGTTTGTGTGACAGTATTGGCGATGCCAGCTAAAAAAAAATTAAATTGTTTTTAATTAGCCTCATATGAGGCTCCATCATGGTCAGGATCTCACTAGGGTTTGAAAAAGAGCCCCACACATGCGCAAAAAACAGCACACACAAACACATTATACACACATATTATTATCTGGGCTGTCTCAGTCCACAGATTTTTACATCGATGCAATCTGGCACGTATTTACCACATAATAAAGAACAAAAGGATTATTTCCTTTGTAAGAAAAAACAGTGAACGGGAGACAGCCGTGCAACAGAGGCATCAAGGCATCAAGCACACAGCAGTTGCAGACAGATCAGTGCAGCCGAGCCGTGGTGCCAGGACAGAGCACTCACTTTCCCAGGAAGTCCCACACCATGCCCCCAATCTGCTGGGGGGCAGCGGACACAGAGGGGGGAGGGTCAGAGGGGGCTCTGCCACCAGGGCGGGGCGAGGGGCGGGCAGCGAGGGGAGGGGGGCTGAGCCACAGTGAAGTGGGTATGAATTATGAAGTTATGGACCGAGGTAAAATGAATGAAGATGGCAGATAGGTAGAAAGATATAGATTAGATTGGTTAAAGATAGGAATTCAATGGCGAATAGGAAGAACATGAAGATGGATGAGAATTTTTGAACAAGAAATGAGTGTTTTATGACAGAAGATGAAGGAACATGGAAGAACAGGAGGAAGATAAGGAGGTTGGAAAAAGAGAAAGACCAACACACAGAACAGAGAAAGAGTTGGCAAGACGGTAAAAAAAACAAAAAACAGAACACATGGTTAATCGAACCACATTAACACTAAAGCATGAGTATGTCAACCGAGAATAAGCAACAAGACTTTGAGCCAGAGCGGGAAACTTACTGTCTGATGCTCAAAACTATCATAAGGGCTGTTCACACTGACAGGAATTACTGCTGAATCTGAACAACCGCAAACTGCAGCATTTCATATCTCATCACAAATGCATAAATCAAACTCAATTGGGATGTTGAGAAATTCTAGTACGGCTAGTCAATGTTTTGCGTATTTGCAAAAACCGATGACTCTTTTTTTCAGAAATAATGTTTATATTTAATATTTTATGTATCACGGTTATATTTTAAGTAATAGCAAACTGCACTTATGATGTTTTGATTAAGGGTAACACTTTACAGTAAGGCTTACATTAGTTAACATAATTAATGCATAACAATTAATAGTCGTTTTGTATTAACTAATGTCTAATCAACTAATAAACTAATTGTTTATTGTGTGTTCATGTTATATTAACTAACATTAACAAATGACACCTTATTGTAAAGTGTTACCTAATGAACTAATAAATATTTACATATTAAAAGCAGTTAAGTATTACGTAGCAACAGTCTTTTTTGGGGGGGCGAAAGCAGATAACTAAACATTTCATGTTTTTGAGTAAAAAAAAACACTTGTTTAATCTTTGTAATCTCCTCAGATGACAATGTACAGTAGATGTCTGACGAGGTTGTTGTTATGATCATAGACTGTATGGATGTGATAACACGAAATACAAAGAGCTGTTTCATGGAGAAATTATACAAGCTGCAGAGCACAACGCCATATTTGTGGGTGATAGATATCCATGATTTCTGGTCACTTTGCTGTTAGTGTGAACGCCCATTTTAGATGATGTACAACCTGAACATACAGCACTAGCATGGACTTGATATCTTAGATGAATTACTCAACAACTAAACAAGAATTTAGAAGAAAAGAGATATGGAGGCATGAACATGCCAAAACACACACAGATCCGTCGAGAGTAGCAGTCATCACAGCAGCACATGAAGAGAGAGGCAATACGCAACCGCTAAACACGAGCTCCATATCAATATTCAGAACGTGTCAGAAACACGGAATACTGATGACCTCATGAATGTGTGATTCCAGGAAGATATTTGCAATCATCATCATATTTCACCTCTAGGAGATGCATTATTGACGGCAGCTCTGAGAATACAGCATGGGTTGTACTCTTGACATCAGCATTTTAATGTTACAGCCCAGCAGAATTTGATATTAAGTACAGTAGAAACTGTCAACCGATGCTGTCAAAGCTCAAGATAACAGCAAAACAAGGACTCTGTCCTGATGCTGCTTTATGAAAATCGTGCAGGCATCAACATTATTTACATGAATTCCAATATTTCCAATACATTACTTATGTTTGGAAGGGTTTATTTACTATATGCTAATACTGACTTTTTATCTTGCAATTCTCAGTGAAGATTTTACAATTCTGCCCTTTTTTCTTGCAATTCTGAGGAAACTTCTAGACGTAAACTTTATATCCTTCTTTCAGAACTGCAAGAGAAATATCAGTATTGTGACATATAAACAGAAAATTGCAAGAAAAATTATGATGAAGTTGCAGTCAAATTTAATTCTAATAATGATTTAATCCTGTGACAGTACGGAGCCCCTTAAGGCAGGGCAGTACAGTGCAAAAATATTTTTTCCTCCTACCCAGAAATTTTTCCCACTCACCCAGAATTTTCCCACCACCGCGTCACTAAAGGGGCTCCGTATGGCAAAACCACTATCACACAATATGGACAAAATCATTCTTAAAAATATGTAAATAAATAAATAAATGTTTAGTTGTGTATGAAACTGCTTGCATGTTACACTATCTGGCCAAACTCATAAAAAAACTGTGCATGTATTTTATTATATGTGCAGATGCATGTATGCATCATAAGGTTTTTAAGATCATAAGAACACAATGTGCACAAGAACGCAAAAATGCATTCAGTCAAGTGTGTTAACGACACGCTTTCAATAAAATAAGTGTCTTTTTCTCACCTTTCCAGTTCTGCGATCTTCTTATCTTTGTCATTTTTCTCGGTCTCCACCTCTCTCAGAATCTCCAGTAACCTCTCGACCTCGGCCTGGGCTTTGTTGGACTCCTCTTTGTAGAAGGACACCTCCTTCTCCAGAAGTTTGACCCGGTCCACATACTCAGGGTTCCCACGTGAGCTCTGCTGCACCTCCATATCATGAGCCTTCTGTATGACGGTCATGGGAAGGCAGGAAACCAGTTACAACACACAGCCTCGGTCAATCAAATATTTCCAAATGAAGCATTCCCAGTTTTGAATGCCGCTCCAGTGCATACAGTATATTGCAGACCAGAGGGCTCCACAAAGCAGATAATTAGCCAAACTTTAAACTAAATGCACATATTTATCTTGCTGCAGTTGAAACAGAAGAAGTTGCAATTATGCATAATTGTCTCAACAATACTGAAACGCAGCCTTGCTTTATTATAAACACTGTGGGCATTCTGAAACACAGTTTACATTGGCATATTGAAAATAAATGCACAATTAATCACACACAACGCAAAAATTGAAGAAAGTGACAACATAAATAATCCAAGATAATATGGTCATACATCCAAAGGTTGCAACAGGTCAAAGCTGACGGATTCACATGACGGAGGAACATGCAACACAACATGCTAATGTGGATTTTAGCTCCATGGTTCAGTGGTAAGATTCTTTGCAATGCGTTTGCCTTCAGACATATGCGTGTTCAAGTATCTGTGTCTTCATTTAAAAAAACAGATTAGTATACGTTGGAAGCATGAGGAAACAATACAGTTTTCACAGAATGCCCTTGAACACCAATCAATTGTGTTTCAATCCTATTAGTTGCTGTTGCTATGTACAGTTTATGTGATAAATACAATAAATATATTAAACAGGATGCACATGCAAGATTCCGAAAAGATCTGCATTGCACCTGAATTAATAAAATAATTTACACTTACATTTAATTTTTGTATTGCACAATATACTATATATATTATTTATGTTTCCTCTGAATAACCTACTCCGTCCAAAAATAGCTAGACTTCAATGTAGTAATACTATATTACTTGACATTTTCTACATCAATAAAAAAGCTGTACCTAAAATACATACTGTATTGTAAAGTTCATCAGACCATTCAATTATATCTCCTTCTTTCTAAAGCAGCAGTGTTGAATTCTTATAAGTTACAGTAGAAAGAAACTAAGAGTATAGTGTCCTCATGTTTTCAACATGTGCTAGTACAGATCCAGAGAGGCACTTACGGGATTGTTCATTTGACTGAACAGCTGCTCTGCTTGCTACATTGCAAAGGAGGGAATCATGGGAAATGAGGAGGAGGAGGAGGATGAAGGGACTCAGTAAAACAACACAAGCTTTATCATTAGCTCTTCTTTCAGGATAATGATAATGTTCTACAAAGGAGAATATAAATAACTAGAGAGCAACATAAGAACCATAAAAAAGCCAGTTGAGTGTCAAATCAGAGTGAATCGCCCACCAAATCAGCATTTCTGATCAACATTTTAATTGAACAATATGCCTCTGATACCCCAAAAATGCTATTTAGGTAGTCGGTTGACTAGGTTTGACACAAAGCTACTGTCAAATAAGAGGAACTCATCACTACTTTCAGAAAGTTCCCATGATGCCCTCTAAAATGAGTGACCATTAAGCTGATGCAGAAAATACATTCAATGGTTAACTCATTGAAAGTAATTTCAGTGGTAGCAATTATAAGTTGATTGATATCGGTCTTAAAAATGCAGATATTCTTAGAGCAAGGTGGCTTATGGCTTAAAGTTGGATTAAAATTCTTTCATTAATTAATCACCTTTGTGTCGTTCCAAACCCATAAGACCTTCTTTCATCTTCGTACAAATTAAGATACTTTTGATGAAATCAGAGAGCCATTTGACTCTCCATAGACGCCAATACAACTGAAATGATCCCAGATCCAAAAACGTAGTGAAAACATTGGTAAAACAATCCATGTGACATCAGTGGATCAACTTCATGTTAGAAAAATACTTTTTTTGAGCAAAGAATTTTAGAGCGTATGCATAAAAAAAACGCAAATTACATATCAATAATTAATCTGGATCATCGCAAGTTGTGTTGCTGTCTATGGAGGTGGCTCTCTGATATCATAAAAATACATTTTTCGAAGATGAACAAAGGTCTTATGGGTTTGTAATTCATGAGTAATTAATTAATAATTGTAAGTAATTAATGACAGAATTTTAATTTTGGGGTAAACTGACCCTTTAAATACAGCCAGAGCACCACATGACAAACTGGGATTTATTCAAAATAAACAGAAATAGAAAAAAAATTGCACTTTCACCAATCAAATCAGCACATTTGAGAATATTAAATACTTTACAAAAAGATTGTTATGCTTAAAATTACATACTGTACTGTTCTGGGGTCTGTACATAGTTAAATATTGTGATATTGTGTAATGTAATATTGTGAAATTTTATTACAATATGTTTAGATTTAAATATATTTTTAAACTGTAATCCTGTAATAGTAGTCAGTGTCACATGATTCTGTGGTTCTTATTATCATCAATGTTAAAATCAGTTGTAATATATTTTAGGGGAAATTGTGATGCATTTAAAAAATACAAATAATCTTTAAGCACAAGGTAAAAAAATTTTTATCATCACTTTTGATCAATTTAGTGGCTTCTTGGTGAATAAAAGTATTATTTCATTTAAACTCACTGACCCAAAACCTAAAGCTAGTGTCTATTATACATAAATTACATCAATAAAAAATATATAAATTGCTCAAATTAAATAATAACATAATCAAGCCTAATTAGACCTAATACAGAATATTTAATAACCAAAACTGAATGAAAATAAAAATGTGGATTTTCTGTTGACAAAATTGCTGGCAGATTCTAAAGATGACAAACAGGGAAACTACTGATAATCCATTTTTGATAATCCAAAAATGATCAAGATGTCAGAAAGAAAATCATACCTTCTGCAGCTGTGTCTCCAGTTTACTGCATTCCTCTTTCTTTTGCTCGATTGCGATCTCAAGGGACTTGAGTTTGGAGTCTTTCTTGAGTCCTGATGAGGCCAGCGAGGAGGCGTGCTCTTTTAAATCTATGAGACTCGACTGGAGCAAGAGCAAGACGAGACGAGAGCTGACAGTCCCACCAAAAACTCACAGAAACACAACTGAAACGGATGCAGGTGCAATCACTGACGTACCTCTTTCTCTGTTAGCTCCACTTGTAAAGAGTTCACCTTCTCTTTCAGGTCTTTATTCTCTTTTTTATATGAGTCCACCTCCTCCAGTCTCTCTCGGTCTTCCCTCTCCCTTTGCTCTTTCAGGCGCTCAATAATTCGCTCCTGTGACGAAAACACATTTCTCCTGAACTCACAGCTAACCGAGCATGCTAAAACAATTTCCACTTCCCTAACACTAGAGGTTTATCAATAAATGTGTTCATTTCTCACAGATTACCATACATTCACTAAAATGTTGTATTAAAGTATTCCAGATCATGGTAGTCTTTGAGCATCTAAACAATGCTATCATGCTTTATTTCAAAAGTATTTTATTTAAAGTACTGTATGAATATGTCATGCACAGTAATTTGTCCAAAGCAATTTCTTGAACTTCATTTTATATTCTCCAAACACTTAAATCAGCATATATGGGACAGCTCTGATTTTATTTGCTTCTGCTCTATATTTTAATTCCCTCTTGGGATGTTCAGGAGCGTTTCTGGTACCTTCTCAGACAGGGCTTCCTCGAGCGTGGCAAGGGCAGTATCAGTGTTGCTGGAGTCCGTCTGGAGAGACTTCACTCTGTCCTTTAGATTCCCGAGCTGTTTATCTTTATCCCTCAGCTGCTCCTGAAGGTTCTCAATCTGAGAGCGAGGAGGAAGAGAAAACGAGTGTGCATTTAGCAAACATCAAATTAAAAAAAACTAAAACTGTGGGATTTTTTCCATTGATTTTTGGATTATGGCAGAAAATAAGCTCTGAAGCTCACCAACAGAAGTTTACGAGGATTCTTAAACGTTTTGGTAATCTTCACAAATTAAGAATTCTGAAGGCTAAATACAATCGCCTGGAGTAAAAAAGCTATAAACTAATAACACCACAGCTACTAAGATTCCGTTAACTGTTTAAATATTTATTTAAAATATTGTTTGAAAGTTAAAGTTAGAATAGTTTGTAAAAACACACACATATAAAAATAATGAGGCTGTAAAAAGTGAATTAAATATTTAATATATTGGGCTTGTTTTAACTACAGGCTTTATTTCACGCATTTAATAAAAAAGCTGTACAAAAGAAAAAAAAGAAAAATAATTTGGAACAGTGGAACTCATTTCCGGATTTTAAGATTCATTCCTGCTTCTGTATTGCGAAACCTTTTCATTCAAACACTGAATAACTGCAGTTCAACTTGGTACCACTAGGGGTGCTAAAATTACATGGAAAGGGTGTATAAAGGGATAGTTCACCAAAAACGAAAATTACCCCACATTTAAGCCATCCTATAGGCGTAGCTAGAGATTACGAATTGTTAAATATTGTTTTGGTTTTTTTTTTTATACAAATGCACCGAATTCATTTCAGGAGGCCTTTATTAATGCCCCAGATGAAGGAAAATCTGTTATTGGACGTCTGTTGGACTATTGAATAGCAGCACCTATTCACTGCCATTATAAAGATCACAAGAGCCATAACATTTTTTATACAACTTTGACTGTATTCATCTGAAAGAAAAAAAGTCATACACCTTACAATGACTTAAGAGTGAGTAAATCATGGGGTAATTTTAATTTTGGGGTGAACTATAAATTGGACTTGGTCATGTTGCTGTAAGAGCCCTGCTAAATAGTTATCAAACGCTTTTTAATATGAAACGATTAGTTGTAAAAGCACTATGAGCTAATAAAGTTACAATTATACCCACACTGGTAGCTGCACTGGTCACAAAAACATCATTTTAATCTGTAAAAGGTGAACAAGCATTGTCAAAATAACGTCAAATAACAAATGACACTGACATTGAGAAACATTAGTAAGTCAGTGTTTACTGACATGAACGGATGGATACTGTGTTTACAGAGGCTATCTTACAAACAAACTCTATGTACTCAAGGCCATCTTACAAAGATGGATAACCTAATGTAACAGACCCAGCACCCGAGTAAGTTATATGGTCTTTTGGTTCATCTTTGACCTTGTTTTCCATTTGAAATGGTTTGTGTTAAAGGAAGCCTAAAGATGTTTCAGCCCACAATGTCTACTGCTGACTATGAACCATAGTGGTTGGTCTCTAATGGTTTAGGCGGCATCTTAAGGGAATATTTATGTCTGATGAGATAATGGGTTAGATTTCACTTCCTTCATCCATCAGAATCTGGGCTTTTTGGACTTTCTACAGATGTGTCTGGTGTCTGAACAACATGAAAAAGGACCCAGAAAAGCATGCGGTGGTATGGTAAGGAGAGGGCAAAGAAGAAAAGCAGTTCGATGGAGATGAAGGGAGAAAGTCTAATGCTCTGTGGCTCTGTTACAATGCATTTTACTGGGAATGCTTTGCCTGTGAAGAACACGTGATCCCAATTTTTTGCTCATAATTCAGCTCACTAGGTTTTAAAAACAGAGCTTTCAATTTATTATATTTACATTTTCTAAAATATCTCGCCAAAAACACTATAGAAGTGTGCGATACGTTAAATCTGTTAATGATACAGGCTTTCAAAATCACACTCTATAGATCGAGTGAGATTTACCTTCTTCTGCAGGACATTTATCTTGCGCTCTTTGACTTCCAGCATGTCTTTCATGTCTCTGATCTCCCCGGCCAGTGTTCCCTTCTCCTCTGTCAAGTCTTGCAGTTGCTTCGTCTTCTTATTAAGGAAAGATTCCTTCTCCTCTAGACGCAATCTAAGAGCGTCCACCTAAACAACACACCATGAGCATAGAGTTCATGTAAAGCTGGTGAGATGTGTCTTTAAGTGCGTATTAATATATATATATATATATATATATATATATATATATATATATAAAGATA
>JAUCNO010000795.1:4841486-4854980 GCA_032353835.1 Enteromius viviparus
CTTTAAGTCCATCTCATGAAAAATCAGAGCAGAAACAAAGGTGTTGCGTTTATATTTTTGTTGAGTGTATATATATATATATATATATATAGTACATTACATGTTAAAAATAAATCTTGCACATGATATATATCTGTCATTATATTAAGAATTTCTTTAATGTAAAGTATAGATAAACTTTTATATAACTAATGATGTTCTATAAGTTCACTAAAACCATTATTTGCATGCACTCTGAGGAAACACGCACCCCTAGCTGGAAATCAGCACCATAAATAAAGCAAAGTATGTGGTAACCTGCTCTGGGCCAGTTGTGAAGGACTCCCCCAGGTTCACAGCATCACAGTGCCTGCTGATGACAGATGCCAGATCCAGCCACATGACACTCCTCCAGAAAAGCAAATCCCCCAAATATTTAGCTCATATAAACACAAATTCACAACCATTCCCAAAGCCCTTCTAACCTGCCTTCCATGATAAAAGCATTAGACTCTCTGACCTGAAAGTGTTTCTCTAACAGATATGACATGCTGTGCAACCAAGTAGAAGACAGAATGAAATATTTGACATTTTATGCAGCAGAAGTTATTTTGGACCTAGAAAACACAACTTGTGCGATGGTGTTATGAACGTCTCTGGTCACTCTTCTGTTGCTTTTAAGTTCAGTAGAAACCAGCTCCACAAACCTAACTTCAACCATGAAAATTTTATGTCCTCCCTCTTGTTCCCTCAGTCTGTATACAAGTTATGCTCTATTGAATCTGAAACATTGATGTTGCCAGTGAGAGTCCCCAGTGATGCTGGACTCTTCTCCATGTTCTTTTTTTTCCCTGTAGTCCTAAGCAAAACATGTTCAGTGCTCTAGTGCTCTCTCTCTATCTACAAAGCTAACTCCAAAGTGTATGTGTTCATACAAAAATCCACATACAGTTCTGCTTGAAAGCTGTACTTTACAGTGCATCATTAAAGTGATATGCTTTACTAACCAAGTTAGGATATACATTACTATGCTAAAGCACTTCACTAACAGAACATTAGTGCGAAATACATGGATCGCGAACTGTGTCAAGCATACAGTAAGGCTCAGTGCCTGAAGGGTTCATTCTAGTGTACATCTAACCCAGCTTTCTCTTAATAATTCTGTCTTGCGTCACATTAGTGAACGTTCATCTTTATTCATCAGTACTACTTCTCCTACCCTTTACACATCTCATTTGATTTAAGCCTAAAACAGACATCATACTGCTGCACAAATGCAAACATACCATAAAAATTCAATTCGGTCCTTTCAGGAAATCTACAGCGTAAAGCCTGAGCCTGGATCATCCAGACAGACAGACAGAACTAAAGCCCAACCCGAAAAATGAGCTTTACAAGGGAACATCTGTCAAAGTCTAATCAGAGCCACACAAACATACAGTCTCTCCTTCTGCCCAAACACCCTCACATTTCTCCACGGTTTCTCTCCTGATAAATCCTCAAGTCTCTTAAGATCATATGATGTTCTCGCTACCTTCTTCACAATTGCACTTCTGTTCTCTTATTTTCCAATTACACCGCCTTTATAACTATCTACTCATTATCTTATTACGCTCATTCTAATTCAACCTTCCTGCTTTTTGTTCACCGCTCCCTCCCTTATTTTCTCACATGCTGCTGTCATATGCTGTTTCATCAAATTTCAAAAACAAATTCGGGGGAGCTTAGAGACAGGGAGTAGGTTAGATAAAAACTGGGCATTCTCTTACTAGCCACTAGAAGTCACTCTTATTGTGCTGCATTTATGTGAGTGAAGTAGCTATAGATTATAGTACAAGGGTCTGTGGTGGTAATGCAGTGGGTCTCATTTTTCAGGACAAATGTTTAAACGAATGTATTATTTTAATTTCAAATCTATTATAATACTTTATTATTTATATTGTGACAACAGTTAATTCAGCAAAACATAAAAAACTCATTGTATTACCCTTAGCAAATTTAAATGCATGCGGTAGTATGATTCAGCAAATGAATGCAATGTAAACTTATTAATGCAATATTCTGCAAATCTATTTATATAGGCTAAGTTGATCATGCAACAATTCAATACGGTATGTGAGGGTGTCCATCTCTATCACTCACATGGGTCTGTCTGTCTACCTCAGTCTCAGTATATATTAGCCTACACTATATAAAACACGCTATACACTATATAACATTGATTCACACACATTGATACATGTTTATTTGTGTGCATGGTTGTTTCTAGGTTTCCATTAGGAAGCACGTTCTCACAACCACATCCACATGCAAAATAAAAGCACATTCTTACTTGCATACTTAGACAAAAACACACATAAAAACACACATATGCTTGTGCAAACACACCAACTCCACACCCAGCACTTATTTAAAGGCATCACTACCAAAAGGGAAATAAACTCCTCAGGCTTGATTAATTGATTGATCAATTAAAGGACTGGCTGAGTCTTGTGCTATACAGCATGTATTTTCTGTGGTAAATCCAACAAAACAGGTCTAATAATGCAAAAATTACTTGTTATTTAACACCTCCTGACTAATTGTTCAAAAAAACCTTTGCTAAAAAGCCTTGTGTGAAGAAATCCACATCCCCCAGACAAGGTGGGGCTGGTCTCCTCATGTCTGCAGTGTACTCCAGTCTACACCTCCTCGCCTAACTGGCTTTCCCCGCGCTCACCCCGCCTCTCGTGCTTTTAATCCGCGAATAATGTCTCCGGTGGACAGTCTAACTTGGTGCTATTAATCATTACCGGGAATACACAAGACCGATCCGGAGACGTCCAGGTTCACGCCACAGACATATACGCGCACGCAGCCACGCCTCCCATCTACTATCACATCACGACTCTAATAAAATTGGCTGCAGTTGTAGCTTGTGGCACGTGCCATTGGCATTCTGATGCCACATTCACGCGGGATTCATGCAGACGTTACGTGAGACGAATATTTCTGGAGACAAACGCCGTTACAACAGACCAGGTTACGCCACTGATAACCAAACTGAGTCTATGAAGAACTAACAGCAAAAACGACAAATATATTCAAGATAAAGTCTACATCTATCGCACTACTTAGTGTGTATGTCATGAATCACCATGTAAAGGCTCGTCTCCTACGTAGTGAACTCCAAAACTCTCGTGCACCTGAAGACGCTCCTCAAGACGCGTCACTTATATACGCTCAAATGATCACAAACCCGCTGCCTTTACACATCTTTTACATTGCTCAGGAACTCAGTTGGTTTGGTAGAAAAAAAGACTGATGGTGAAAGCCTTCGAGCCACATGTTTCATTTTACACAAACATAAATAACAAAAATAAAGGACTGGTTTTACAAGACAAGACAGTTTTCAGGGTAACCTGGGAAACCTTCTTAGAAAATACAAGACATTCATTTGGTTGTCAATAAAAGCGATTTATATACACGTATATAAACACGGCAAAAGCGCTTGGTCAATTCCTCTGTGGGAGATCGTATTGCTAGCCTTTCCCAGATGTTTGTAATTATATTTCCACACACAAGTCAATATCAATTGAGGTCGAATATCGTCACAATTCGTATGATTTCAACACACCCGCCTTTAGTGTACAGAAAACAAATGGTGCAGAATAGCTTGACTTACATAAACGGTGTGAAGTCGAATTGCAGAGGACAAGTAGTAAAATCAGACAACAACAAATCCACGCCGGTTTGCTGACGATGACATTGCCCCCTTCACAGAGGAAAGACGGAGGTGACAGTAATTTCCAACCGTGTCATAAAAAATTTGAAGGAAAATCTACGCGAGGAGCTCGAGCATCAGTGCGCTGACGGCTGGCTGCTTTTTGTAAACAACATCCTCATCCCCATTCACCCTCCGAGCGGAGCACGATGAGAAAGCGCTTCGCTATCCATGGTGCAGTTCACTGCGACGTTAGGGAAGAGAAAAAAAACATCCGTTCAAAGCAGGCCCACAGTACCATTCACAAATGCAGTCTGTTAGTGTTCGCACTCTAACCGGGAGACGACTTCACGGTAATGAATGCTGAGCTCGCGGATAAACAGATATGTCGGCGGTGGCGGCGCACTTCGCGCTGTTATTAATATTAATATTCTTGCTTTAGAGCTCGTCGGTCACCGGAGAAGCAGATGCCGAGCTACCAATTCCGTTCTGATGCGCGCCTCGCTGTCCTGAAATGACGTTGTATCGTGCTGCTGTTTTTTTTTTTTTTTGTGAAGGGAGACATTTTCTGCCCTCGCCAGGCTAAATATAAATTCCATAGACTGTTGTTATGCCGTTGTTACGTTTACATTTTTATGCCTGCCCTTGCCACCACCTTTCTGACAGCTGATTCGACGCACGTATTTACAATTTTTGTCCGCGCTCGCTCTGTGCAGACGTAAGCAGTCTGTCAGCAAGCGCGCCAAAGAACCCTAATACTCCACAAACAACATTGAAGCACTGGATATTCCATTCCACATGATTTTTTCTCATGCTAACCTCTCTTTCACCTTACACACTTGTGTTTAGCCTATATAAATGTTACATCTAGGCATAACCACCTACTGTTAGTCGTGGCAAATCACCTAATTCACCTAATAACAACACTCACCTAAACCTAAGACCATCCAACAACATTAAGAACCGTTTTAGCTATTAGTAATAACATTCCTGTTTTCCCCTAACCCTAGGCACTTTATTTTTAGATGTAGCCTACATGGTCTCCTGCATGTGCTATCCATGCTTGGGGTGAGAAAATGTTGTGATGTGAGCAAGAGATGAGAAATGAGGGAGAAATGTGAGAAAAGAGTTTTGAAGACATGGAAAACAAAGGATAAAAATAACAGTACTCACACTTCAGGATGGCAGAGAGCCATTGTGTCATCACACATTTAATTGGAGTAGCTCATGCACATACGGCATGAGCTTGCATCACAGAAATAGTCAGGAAGCTAGAATATAACCATTGATCAGTAATGAATCACACTTTGCCTTTGCACAAAAGAACTTGGTATACTTAAAATAGAATATGCTGCCTCTCAACATCAGCTGAGTAATGAGGAAATCTACGTGAAACTCATTGGTGTCAGACATTTAGCCAATCCAGACTGTTTCTTGTAATCTATGATTTGAAACAGTAGACATTTGGTCAGGCCTGATCATCAGCTCATCCAATAAAGAGATGTTGGCTTGTGAAATAACAGGTCCAGATTCATATGTAAATCATGAATACTTATATACCATATAGTCAGGAATAAATTAGTGATATCTTTTGTCCATGTGAATACATGAATGAGATAAAACTGAGAAAGATAATAATAAAGACACGAGACAATGATCTTATAGAGGCACAAAATCACTTTCACAGACTTTTTCATTAACTGTTCCCTCCTGGTAGAATGATCTTCTTGGCCATGTCCAAGAAATGGATAAAAGCATGTCTCTTCCATCTTTATTTGATCCTCTAAGTCTAGCACTCTATTCTAATTTCATGTGGTCTTTTTTCTACCCTCTATCACTTGCACTCTCTATTATTTTTCTAACTACTTCTTTTTCTTTTCTTTCCTTTTTTAGAAAAGAAACTGGCTTTTTATTTTTTTGTCCTCATAAGTTGCTTTGGATAAAGGGTCTGCTAAATTATAGAATGTAAAAAGTATATAAACATATACAGAAAATGTGTTTGGAGACTGGTATGAAAAGGGTTTCTCAAATGGCTGCTCAATTCTTTCACTTTAAGAATTTATGTGAAATTTTAATTAAAGGCAACTCTTATAGCATTGACTAGTAAAATTCTTTTGATCCAGTTCTTTTCACACAGTAGTTGAACTGGTATGCACAAAACTCAATGATTCTTTATCAAGATAGGAGTTTAATACAAACCCTACAATTAAGGCTCCTATTATCTTTATTGTTAATCCAGGGTTAAATTCTACTGGAAATCAACTGGTTGAATCAAAGAAACAAATGTACTATTTTGAACAAACTTTACATTTCTAAAATAAGATGACACATTAAGAAAAGTAAGTAAAACTACTTCTCAACTTGTTTAGTCCATTGTATTTTCATGAATCACATTATAATTTAATTTGTAAAGTGCTTTTTTATATAGTGTGGTCGTTATCAGAGGTGACTGTCAAATTACATTTCTGAGGTACAAATCATGCAGCAAGTTATGCAAAGAGACAATGAATACTTTAAAGAAATGATGCTGTGCTCATATTTGATCACATTTGTCAATTTTGCATGTTGATTTTTTAATTTGGACAAGAATGTGACAGGAGAAAACCAACTGAGGTTTTAAAATTTCACACCATGCTAGTTTCTCAGCTGAAAAGGACTTCAAATCTTTGCTTCATGGGCAACTTTTGGATAGACACAAATCGCTGCAACCATATGTGACTGGAAAATGATGCCATAATGCAAATTGCTTGTTCTCCAAATAAAATGAGAAACATCAACTATAGAAGAACGGATTATTTTATAACAATAGCTATTTTAAGTGCTTTGTGAATAGCGGTTTTTATTTCTGCAGTGACCTTGGTATCTTGTAAACCACACATTTGACAAGACTGACACATTATACAATTGTGATTAAAAATGGTTTGTTTTTAATTGTTTGTCTCTTAATTTCTAAGACCATTGTTTTTAACAATGAAATAAGTTCTCATATTTAACTTCCTTTAAATTAATTTAGGAATTCTTCACCCCTGAATAAAACTGCAACATGATTTTACACTGGACAATAATGTCTTTTGTTTCATATATCTTAGATGGAGTTTTGGTTCCTTGCCACTGTCACCTGTGGCCAGTAAAGTAGAACTGCTATCATTTCTAGCAATCTTGTTGACTTGATTTGAACGTTGCATGATGTCATCACTGAATCAGCAATGAACTGACTTTAAAATATGACTGACTGTGCATTGGCACACGTTTTTGCTGTTTTAAACTGTACGTCTGCTTTGACACAATCTATAGTATAAAGCGCTATATAAACAGAAGTGACTTTACTTGTCTAATGTAGGCTATGCAATGCAAAATCGACTTGTTTATAACAAAAAGTATTGAATGTCAATCTCTAAGGTTCATCTTTTGACAGGGAAATCCGGTTTGACTTGTTACAAAATAGCGACAACGCCATACTTCCTGAGAGCACCGTGAAGCAACAAGTGGTAAGATCTAGGCAACCTTTTTAAATGCAGCGGTTGTACGCGGTGCATTGCACGCGCGCGCGCACATTCGCTCCACCCTCCAATAGATGTCCGCACGCACGCACGCAAGGACGTTCATTCAACCAAACCGCGCCGCTGGACGTTCCGTGTAGCAGGGGTGTTTAAACGATATCTCATAACCCCGAGTCTTATTCTGCCATAAGAGTAGGCGTTTCTGGCGTTTTCGCGTACCAACAAAGACTCGAAGATTTGTTTTGCTGTTTCATGTCAAAGAAAAGGGTTACTTAAACGTCTTTCAGTCATGCGGACGCGGATTTGTAAGTGGTTGGACAGATAAACACCAGATAGCCAGTCCTGAAAGTGCTCACATACATTTACAATGACGCGATTAGAGAACGACTCGTTATCTGTTTGACCAATTGAACCGATCAAAGTGCAAACAAGAAACAAGAGAGGCTCCTGTCAGGGAAGGTGAGGAAGAGGAATCGTTTGCTACAGGGATCACTAAAATTGGCCATTTAATGGGAACAGATAACGGTAGGCTCTCACGAATCGTAGTCTGGTACGAGATTTAACTGGGGAATAATAGCCTATAACAGATTTGAAAATTACTTTCAAATGTAGCTTTAACCAGAAAGATTGAAACAACATTTGTAACACTAGCGTAAACCTGGTTAAACAGTAGCCCCAAATGTTTAAAATAAGATTATTATAACGTTATTGGTCGTTCATAACACCAAGTTAAACGTTATAAGTATGCTGACGTAGTGCACATATTTCGCAATTAAGAAAAAAAGCAAATGTGGATTTGAATTGGTGGAGGGACACAATATCACTGCTCTAAGTGGTGTCAAGATGCCAGTGTGTGCATATTAAAATGATACGTGCTAATAATCATCTTTGACTGAAAGTAAAAAGATGGGTTTCGAATGTCACGTTGAAATACGACTTTTTAATGATTAATGAGAGGCATTCTGGGGATAACTACAAATCAGAGACAATGTTAATTAGGCTTTCTATTTGAAGTTCTATAATCTAGTTTGTGATGTTGATAAGCACCATAAAGACAGATTGTAAAATGTAATGTTGCATGCTGAACGCAGCATGCCATTTTATGAGCAATATTTATTAAACTGTATAGACAAAATACAGCAAACAGTTATATAGTTAATTTTAATATACCTACAAAACAACATCAGGGTAATATGCAATTGTAAATGTTTCAAACTTTAACAAAGCCTAAAATATACAGCATCACACTGTATATAACTGATATGATTTCTAGTAATGATTTTAATAGTTTACAGTAAACTTAAATTCTTCTTTAAATCAAAATTTTTAAGTGTATGTACATCCAAAGTCTGCATCTTGAATCGAAGGTGATTTTCTGATTGAGGAACAACATGGCACCACATTGATTTCCAAACAAGACAAACCTTTTAATGTGTTCAAGATGAGGCCTTCTTCAAGTTCATGAACACATCCCAGGTGCAACAGGTCACAGAAGTAGGTGTAGGCTCACTGCTGAAGCTGCTGCTAGAAAAATCAAAAGGGGGGCAATATTTTTTAATGCATCTGCAGTCGATAAACCCATAACTATATAAGGACTATAAGAGAATATAATGAAACATAGAACGTTTAAAAAGCATTCACTACAGGTCATTTTCGTGCCCCCAAATTTAAGATCTATGTCTATGTTGTTACAGTGAGGCATTTTAGTAACTTTTTGTGCTAAGACCTGGTTCATTTCTGCCTATTGAACTGTGACATCTGGATTGTCCAATAAAGATATATCACCTTGTATGACACAGATTTACAGTGAGTAAATCTGACATCTGATGTCTGCACAGGTTCAGGTCATCGTTTTGAACACTTGTGCCTGGTTGCAAATATTTGTCTATCTGCAGTTATTTTAGCAAATTAGACAGCCTGCTCAAATAATGTGTGATCAGCAGTTACAAGAATGAGAAGAATGTGAGACCAACCTTAATCTGTTTCATCTTCTGTTTTATTCTCTCTTTCTCAGTTTCAGAGCTAAAGGGGAAGGAGGACAAGTCTCAGTGGAAGGAGTTAATCGAGGATATAAGTGTTTTACAATGGGTGTATTCATTCCTGTTTTTAGGTGAGACCTGTTGCACGAACACAGAGGGGAAAGAAACATTTTTGAGTGCTAAATACTTATTTCCATGATGCTTGGCATTGTGTCAGATCGACACTGTAAGGTTATAACAAATTGTGAATGAATGCGTGTGTTTTCAGGAGCGGCCTGTCTGCTGTTGATGATCTATTTGATGTTCACCTCTCTGTGGCTCATTCCCACACTCTACTTCACATGGCAGATCTATGATTGGCACACACCCGAAAGAGGTCAACCCACAATTAGAACACACATTTCTATTCTTAACAGTATACAAAAAACACATGCGTAGATTGTTATATGGATAGCGCCCATAAAAAACACTTGTGTTATTACGAACCTGTATGACGTACTTTTCCGGTTTAGCTAAGACATTGTGAGATACAGTATGTCTGTGTGTGTTTTTTTTCGAATAGTCACAAAAACTTTGGTTATAAACAATCTCAGAAAAAAAAAAACTAGTCATACAGGTTTGAAAAGACACGCGGGTGAAAATTTTTTAGCAGAGTCAAAATTATCAAATGACTTGATTACTTGGCTGAACTATCAATCTAAATCCCCAGGTTGACCTAAGATCAGATATTTCAATTTAGCCTTATTCTTAAAACAACTTTCACTGCTTGATAGAATTAAAAATATTGTCTCAAAATGTTATTTTCTGCGTCCACTAGGTGGCAGACGAACAAAATTTGTGAGAAATTGGGAAGTATGGAAACACTACAGAGACTACTTTCCTGTGAAGGTAAGCATTATACCCACTGAATGACGTAACACATCAGTGATTCTTTGACTTTAGCACTTGAATTCGTGTATCCTTTTTTTCCCCTCTCTATCCTTCTATGACTTTATATTCCTTCAGCTGGTAAAGACTGCCGAATTGAATCCCAGTAAGAACTATATAATGGGTTGTCACCCCCATGGCATCATGTGTGTGGGAGCCTTCTCATGTTTCAGCACGGACCGTAATGGATTTGCGGAAACCTTTCCTGGAATACGCCCCACACTTGCAATTCTGGCCGGACTTTTCCGCCTTCCTCTTTTCAGAGAGTATGTTTTGTCTGCAGGTCAGTAAAATGAGAGCTAAATTGAGACTCAATGAGAGAGAAGACAAGACTGAAAATGATTCTTCTGTTTCTCAGGTCTGCTGCCTGTGAGTAAGGGGAGTTTAGATTACTTTCTGAGCAGTACTGGTGTGGGTAACGCTGTCGTCATCATCATTGGTGGGGCAGAGGAGTCACTGACTTCATCTCCTGGAGTGAACACTTTAGTCATGAAACACAGGAAGGGTTTTGTACGACTGGCCCTTGAACACGGGTATGTGACAAGAACGAGACAGAAAGATTGATTGAAATAATCCTCTAGTTTAAACCAGTGGCTCTCATCTAAAATTATTATAATAGTATTAATATAATAATTATTCACTCAAAATGCTAAAATATACATAATATATAGTGTTTCAACTTTACCATGTAACTACATGTACACATATTATAAGTGCTGCAAACTTTTATAAAAGCTTAAAAAAAATTTCACGTTTTAACATGTTTGACTACATCTCTTGTGTCTTGTTTTTGTTTACTCAGAGCTGACCTAGTTCCTGTGTACTCCTTTGGTGAGAATGAGCTCTTCCCACAGGTGGTTCTGTCCGAGGGCAGCATTGGTCGTCGGCTACAGGCTCTTTTTAAGCAGATTATGGGATTTGCTCCATGTCTCTTCACTGGGGGTCGCCGGTTGCTTCTGCCATACAGACGCCCTGTAACCACTGTGGGTTAGTTCAAAACACTTGCATTTCACATCGTACTTTTTAAACAAGGATTATTGTTTTTGTAAATTATATTAGTTATATTTTCATCTGTCTGTTACTGACATCAATAGAACTGCTGTTTTTCAGATTGAAATTGGTATGTACTATGAATGCAATTTACCTTTGTCTTTATCAGTGGGCCGTCCCATTACCGTGCCTCGGGTGGACAGTCCATCGCAGGAACAGGTGGATCATTACCACGGTTTATACATGAAGTCTCTGTCTACACTTTTCCATGAACACAAGAGCAGCTGCGGACTGGCCGACACACACGAGCTGCGCTTCATATAGAAATACTAGAAAGCACAAAGTTATTGAAACCGCTGCCGGAATTGTGGGACAGAAATACTTATATCTGTATGGTTTTTATGTGAACAATTTAGCTTTATGGTTCTCTAAGATGATGCAGAGTGCACAAAGTGAACCAAATGAATGTCTACATCGGAATGATCCTCTCTTCCTATTGAGTTGTATATGTGCAATAAACAAAAACAAATTTCTTGAGTCATACAAAAAGAAAGGATTCATCACCTTTATCAGTGAAGAAAATTTGTAATGTGCTCATAATGAAAAGATGTATAAAGAGTATTTTTTTTTTACGTTTTAAGAATGTAATTTCCAGCTAATAATTATTTTAATATCAGAAATATGGATGATTTATACGTGTTGATGCTTTTACCTTCATCGGTGGCATCTTGAAAATACCTCTCTTCTTGTGAAACAAATAAAACAAGTACATTTTTACCACTTTCAGTCATTTATTTGTTTGAGACATTTTACAACAAGAGAAACAATTATTTATACATATTTACATACTTTGTTCTCATAAACAAAAACTGTTGTAACTGCTGCAGGTTCCTTTTTATTTTGATAAAGAAATCCATTTTGTGGTCATTAAGTCATAAATTTAAATAGCAGTTTTCCCACTGGAATTTTCTATGTTTTAAGAACAAGACAAAGCTTATTATGAGAAATTTCAATTGATGTGCAGCCTATTTGTTGCACAATTATTTTAGCAGTCAGGTCTAAGGGTTCTAGTGATTTCCACCTCAACATGTTTGTGCAGGCAAAAGAGGAATGTGAACTGCAGTTTGACCCATGAGCTTGTGATAGGAGTTCAGTCGGGTGAAACAAATCATACGGTCCATTTTAAACACCTGAAAGACAAGAAACTATTTATTTAACCTACCATAGCCCTATTCATTTACCATATGTCACTTGCGTCTCGTCTTGATTTGAAAGGATGGTTCACCCCAAAATTCTGTCATTAATTTTTCACCCTCATGTCGTTTTAAACCCATAAGACCTTTGTTCATCTTTAGGACACACATTAAGATATTTTGATGAAATCTGAGAGCTTTCTGACCTTGCATAAACAGCAGCTAAACTGACACGTCAATGGTTCAACCTTAATTTTATAAAGCTACGAGAACACCTTAGTACATCAACGATAGAATAAATAAATTACTTTAACAATTTCTTCTCTTCAGTCTTCGACATGCATACATGAGAGTACCACAGATGAACAAAGCTCTCACAGGTTTGGAAATGACATGAGGGTGAATAATTAATTTGTATGAATTTGAATTTTGAACTATCCCTTTAAATGGATATTGAAAATTCTGTTATTTACTTACCCTCCTATTGTTCTAAACCTGCATAACTTACTCCTCAGAAATCAAAATTTTCCACAGAAAACAAAGTCATACAGGTTTGGAAACAACATGAGGTAAATTATAACACAATTAATTTTTAGCTGAATTTTTAGATTAACCTCACCTTGTGGTGTCAATGTGGGGTATCAAAATTGTTGTGTTTAGTATCTGGTATTTCTTGTGAATGAGTGTGTTACCTGGTCTCGTGGTGTGTTCCTAAACATCGCACACAGCAGTAGCGAGCTCCACATGACACACACGTGTAGTTTGAAGGGAAGCCACACACTGCACAGAAATGTCGCTGAGGAATCTTAGAGGGCTCAGCACATGCAGTCAGATAGTTTGGACCCTCACTAACACTCAGGTCCTGAAAGACAAAAACAGAGTAAGGTACAAAAACATATCTAGGACATGTTTAAGCCCAAGAAAAGTGTGCCTCTCTATAAGTATGATGACATAGCAACCGCTCGCGGCAAACATTCTGTCTCAACAATGTGTTCCAAACTGCGTGGTACTGTTAATGTGTATGTCATGCAATATCTACTCCTGGCCGCCTGGTGGGAGTATGTTTTTCCGGAATACGATGTTTATTACATCGAGTGCAAACCCCTGCAGCGTTGGACACTTCGGGATTTCAGCCCAGAGGAGTTTTCATGTCACCGCAACTCTCTGAATATTCGCATGGCTTTTAACAGGTCGGTGGGCTTCATCTAAGCTTTGGACACTAC
>JAUCNO010000795.1:4855080-4883778 GCA_032353835.1 Enteromius viviparus
ACGCAACTGTTTTGTTTGAAGAAACGCACCTTTTTGTATCAACCAAAAATGGCTGTTTCGTGGTCTATTGAGGAAGTACAGACGTTCCTCTCATTGATAGCCGAGGAGCAGATCCAGCGAGAGCTCGATGGGGTGACACGGAATGAAAAATGCTCTATTGTTGTGTGTTTGTTGCAAGTTTACGATGATGTCATGGCAGTAGAGGCGGCACAACTATAACGACACGTGAATAATCCCGCCCCCTCTAAAGCGGTTTTAAACTGCATTGGAAACGCAAACTGAGCCATGCCAAGCCAAGTCGTACCACACAGTGGAAAAGCACCATTAGTTTCTAAATGAATGAGCCAATTTGAACAAATCATTTGAATGAATGACTCAATGAATCACTTATTAAGATAACTGCCAGTAGGTGGCGGCAAGTCTTTCGTGTCATATTTAAACCACCAAAGGTATTAGCACAAAAGCACAATCACTAAAGTATTTTTTATCATTATCGACAAAGTCAATAGAGATTTATTTTTTGTCAATATCCCTGCTTTCACTGGATATGTACATGCATTTTTTTTTGCCAAAAACACAAGAGTTTTTAGTGCTTCATTTCAAGTTTAATTACATGTTTGTGGTTCCATGGAAGAAAATAATACAGTTTGGAATAATATGAGGGTGAGGAAATGATGATGGAATTTATACAGAGTGAATATGGAGACAGCTAAGAGATAGAAACAGTAATAAAATGAATATTCCCATAATTTAAAGCATCTGTTCTTACGCAGATATTGAGTCTGTCCCATTCTACTGATGGATCTTGGCTGAGCTCATATAATTTACGGAAAATCCACACCGGGCTTGAGACCAACCCTTCTGGTAAGTAAAGTGTGTGTGTGTGTGTGTGTGAGAGAGAGAGAGAGAGAGTGGTGGGTCCGACACAATGACACAACATGCAGTGTTTTCTAGCAGCTTCCGGATGGATCCTATCGTCATTCATTAAAGTCTCATTAATATGAGGGTTACACACACAGAGACACATCCGGTCGCATATGGTCTTTCTGAGGTAGCGTGCCCTCTTCCGGTCCCCCTGCTCTATTGTCTGGAGAGCGTCCCGCTGTGGTTCGGTTCTGGAGGGGAAAGAGTGAAGACTCGCTGACCCGCGAATAAAGGAGAAAAATAGAGAAATGCTATTCTTGTTTTTCCTCACCCTGTTCATTGTAATGCTGCCATCAACAGTAATATATTACTGTGGCAAGCAGTTCATGTCGAGGCTTTAAACACTTCCCTAAACATAAATATTAAACCTTTGGATGTAACTTGTCCTGCAGACCTTAAATCATTTGGCATGTTGACGAATCCCAAAGACTTGCGATGAAGGAGAAGTGTTAAATGCATTTTTATTGCTATGTGGAGCCATATCTGATTTGGAGTGTTGTGTTTGCAGGAGTTTTATCTCTGCAGGAGTTTAAGCGTGTCAGCGGTGGAGTGCTGCAGTACAGCACTGCTGGTCAAGGTATAGATGGACATGACAAGGTCAGGCAGAGAAGCACACACACTCGACTTTACCTCGGAGAGGGCACACACCACCTGCTGAAGAACATCAGAAACAGGTAAGGCCTTCTGATGGGAGGAGTAAAGCCCAGGGCCGGTAATCAAAAGGTTCCAGGTTTGATCCAGCACAGTTATGCGCTTGAGCATAGCACTGAAAGAGATCTTGAAGTAGAGATGTAGAAATTAGAGTACAGTCATATTCCAATCCTGTGCAGCTGCCTGCCTCGTTTTGGACTCTTTATTGACATTAATTGTACAGTTGAAACATTTTGGGGTGGGTTTATTTTCATTATTGGTTTCGTTTTGGACTTCTTATTTTTATTTAATGGACCGTGAAATTGTGACAACTGTTTTAAACTTCTCTTTAACTTTTATTGTATAGACCATGAAGTTGGAACATTTTGTTTGTGTTCATTTTACTTTACATAGCCTTGTTTTTGTTTGTTTTTTTACCTTGATTTGCTTTGTTTTTGACTTCAATGACTTCTATGGACCATTAATTAGGAACATTGTGTTTTGTTTGTGTTTTTGCATGCATTTTTTTGTCCGTTTTGTTTTGTTATGTACTGCACTGACAGAAACAATCAAAACATTTCGTTTTGTTTTTGCCTTCCTGGGGTCCGGTGTTCTAACATTTTGTCCTACCCGTCAGATTTTCCTACCCGGGCTTAATGCGCACGCGCACGTCAATATTGCATTCTTATTACTCACCCTGTAAAACAATATTTAATGTATGTTCATTACTGTAAGGGTAGGTTTAGGGTTGGGGTAGGTGTAGGCATTAATAAAACAAAAAATAATAGTTAGTAAAAAATATTTATTGTTGGTTTCCAGTAGCTGTATACATTATAGTCAAAACCGCGAATATATATCTTAATGACTTTTTCATTGTTTTTGTTTCAGAAAAAAGTGGATCAGTTTGTTAGCACAATTAACTTACCACATCCCTTCAAGTCGGACAGCAACAAAATAGTGGTTTTCACTGAGGTGGGAGGATCACTCTTTGGTCCGTTTTGTTAATAATTGCAGGTGTCATTGATTTGTTATAATTTACTGCTCCCATTAAGAAGGCTGTACAGTTTACATGCATTAATTGTAGAATTACATGTTTACAGAATCCAGATCAAGCCAGGATAGCGATGGAGAATGGAGCAGCAGTTGCAGGTGGAGCAGAACTGGTTGAGAAGGTAAAGCTCATGAGAATCTAACATTACAGTAAGATGATGTAATTCCTGCATATACTGGTTAAAGGTTAAATGTTGATTATTCTTATATTCAGAAAGTACCCACTTGCACTCAGTTCAGTCTGTTTTGCAATTGCCAGTTTACATTGTGTGCCTTTTAATCATTGTTGATTACAGATTTTAGCTGATGAGATCAAAGCAGATTTTTACGTGGCTGAGCCAGACATTGTACAAAAGCTGCTCCCTTTGAAGAACAAGCTGAGGAAGAAGTTTCCCAAGACCAAGAGAGGTCAGCGAGTTTCACATGTATCAGGCACTTTTTATTAATGTACAACTAAACCAAGGTTAAATTGCTCTTTTTGTTTCTTGCATCAGGTTCAGTTGGAATCGATATTCCCAAAATGCTTGCATTATTCAAGAGTGGTCATGAATACATTGTTGAGGACATCTATGTTAACACACAAATTGCAACAGTAAGTCCCATTAAACTGCTTTGAGTGAGAGACATTTCTATTTGAATTAAAGTAAGTGTATTTGTTTATTTCACATTCACATAATTATCAAATAAATTTTTTTTAAACAGCTAGACATGCCGAAGGAGTATATTCTGGAAAACATTCATGCCATTGTAAAAGATGTGGCAAGCCATAAACCAGCAGAATTTGGTAAGTAATTTATGTATTAACCAATTTTATTTATGATCTTAACCACCTCACAAGTTCTGATTATAAACACATTCTTTCTGTTCTCTGTACAAATGTCTAGACTGAATTGATTTGGCTTTTAGGTGGAAGTATTCATTTCTATTCTTTGACATGAATAAAATGTATTGTGTCCTTTTTTTCCAGGTCCTTTTATTGAGCGAGCAATTGTGTGCAGCAGGTCAAGTGAGGGTTTGCACATTAAAATTGAAGAACTATTACCACAGGAAGAGAAAAAGGCATAACATTTTTGCTTTGTATTTATTTGCATTGTACAAAACGTGTAGACTGTAATAAAATGGTAAATGTTATATTGCCTAAGTGTGTAATTTTTATTTATTTACTTTTTGTTTGTTGTGAAGCCAGTTTTTACAGTAGCATGTTTTAGACAACACGTTTAATGGCACATTGCAGTCCTCTGTTGAAAAGAATTCGACCCATGTTGAGCATCATAGTGGAGATCAATTTGTGATGATATGGAATGTCAAAAACTATTTGCAGACTTCCACATCTATACTATTTAAGTTTACAGTAAGTATGCTTTTATCCAAACTAACATAAGGACAAAAGCAGTTAATCAAAGAACCAGTGATGGTCTGATTATCCACTGCTCTCGGAAGATGCACTTCCTGTGACCTTTTGTGGGGTAAAAGGTCAGTTTTTATATTCGCATGTTTTAAAGGGTTGCAACGCCCCCATGTTTCAAATTTCCACTTTGTAACATTTTTAGAGACGCATGTTACTGTTTTAGGCAATGTACAACATGTATATTTCTGTAAAGAACTCTGAAAAAGTGTTTTAGGGTTTTGTGACCCTTTGATCATTCATACAACTTCCAAAATTACTTTTGTTCTTTTTTTTCTCACCCTGTGATCCCCTACCTATAACAGCAGGTGGCAGTAAAAACTCACTCACACTTGTTCTAATTAGTCAATCAGACTTTGTCAATGCAGTACTTTCTGCCTTCATTTTTTGTCGTTTTCTAACTCAAAATATCCTTGTTAAGGGACGATGAACAAAGGCAGGTTTTTCTAGTTCTGTATGTAAACATTTAACCATAACTATGTAATTACAAAAAGCATTAGTATCAGAGCAATCAAGATTTTATGGACGGGATTACTAAATGTGAGGAGATTTAAAAAAAGCATTTTATTATATGTGTTGTTAGTAATGGGTAATAAGGTCCGAATGTATTTACTACGTCTACAAATGTTGAAGGTTTTTCTGTTTTTGTCCTTGAATGAGCACCAAGCAAGGATCAAATTGCGCTGCTGCACGTGACCTAGGAATCTTTGACCGTGAAGCTCGCTACTATTTTAAGTAGTATGTACATGTTTTAAATTATTTATTTTAATGCACGTATAACGTTGTAGAAAAACAATTTACACGATTCCACAGAGTTTGGAATGCATTTAAAACACAGCTTACTACACTCGCAAAAACTTTAGTTTGGTCCATGCAGCATTCACAGTACCCAATACCCGTCAAAACTTTGATGGCCACAGGTTTTGTTCCCACAGTGTTAAAGAGGGGGAGGAGGGGGCTTCTCAACGCGTGAATGCAGCTGGTGTCTCCAATAACTCACTTTATAGAGCGGCTCGTACGCTCAGTGGTTGTTAGTGCGTGTTCCTCTGTAATTACTCGCATTCAAGTTGTCTTTGTAATGGCCCCGTATTTTTAAGAGGAAGGATTTCCGTTTAGGAACCGCTCTCTGAGTAAGTTTTGCTGCAGAGCGCACTGGACTGTATCTGCTCGGACTGGATGCATCCCAGTAACGATACCGACCGTCTGCAAGACTTCAAGCTCATGCGCTGGTGATTGATTTGAGTCCACAGGAGAGCAACGATGATACCCGCTAATTCAGATTCAAGTTAAAGCAGTTGTATTTTTGAGCGTTTTGGATTAACACAGTTTCTTAAGTGAATATGGGTCATGTTTGGATCCTCCTAACCGTTTTAATTGTTTACAGCACCAGATTGCACGGAGCGAAAGGTTGGTGTCTCTGTTATCGTGATTTTTCTGAATTGGTAAAAAATGTAACTCACAGATCAGCGCGTGCTTTTTTTAACAGTTGGTTGCAATGAAAGAGAATTACAATTTTGGATAAAGCTGTCTCATCGGCACGCGTGGAAAAAAACGATAAAAAGCAATGCGCAATAGAGAGTCCTATAATATTAAACAACTGTATGACTATGACATCTTAGAGTGATGCTGTTTATGAAACGGCGCCCGCATCCTACCTCTTGTCTTGATCCTCCCGCATCAACTTGATATATTTGCATAAATTCATCACAATTCATTTGCCAGTGATTATTAAGTTCTTTGGCAGTCAACGATATGGTCATTGATTCTCGAGCGCCTGTTTGTTTAGGGAAGCATGCTTTTCTCAAAAAGTAAAACTTTGATATCATAACACGGTTAACTTCATCTTCACAAGAGTTTCTAGACATTATTACTTTCTTGCTATCTAATGCAATTTTTATAGTCTTAAATGCATTTGTTTTTTGGTTAGTTGGTTAGATTTTTTTTTAAATTATGTGGCTGCATAAAAACGTATTTTAATATTTAAGGGGGATTATTCCCATCTGTATTTGTGTTAAGATTCTAAATTAATGTCAAACATATAAAACTGAGCAAGATTATTACATGCTGACACACTTATCTTTACAGCCTTTGAGAGTAAACCCGTTAAATTTCATTAATGAACGCGTGACAGTCTTTTGTGTTTTTTCACACTGGGTGACAACAGGGCCATTTAAGAATGCCCAAGACATTGTCAGACACATGATTGCCATGACTGTGACATTTGTCCACAAGTAATCATAAACTTGTCAATTGACTTGCATGAGTTGATGTTTCGATCCTTTTCCACTCTTGTTCACCTCATTTTCTTCATCCACAGGAGCATGTGTCCATCAAGGCTCATTGTTTGCGGTACGTATCCATTCCTCTTCTTATTGTCGCTTATTTTTAATTTGATTAATGTACTTGTTGAGATCTGGAGCTTTAAGCTATATCCCTGGCCCATTTATGCAAGACATTCTGTTGTTAATTATTTAGAGGCCCATTATCACAGCAGCACTGGCATTGAAAGGATTCGCCTGATAAACCATCAGTCAGAATAGGTCTCACAGTTACTGCAGATGTATCTGAGGAGAAGTGCCTGATAAATAATGAACATGTGCTGACTTTGTGAATGGTAATGAGGAGGAGAGGGTCTAGATTATATATCGTAGATATGGAAAGATACCTCTTCTAGAGCTCAGTGCAAATTGCGCAGCACCTCACAGCAGATTCCTGTGTGTTTTTGTGGTTTTGAATGTTGAGATTGCAAATTTTGTTGTTTTTGTGTAACGTGTCTAATCTTTGTTGAGATATATTGAGATTGTAAGTGCACAGAAGCAATTTATTGTGTCATTACAGACAATATCCAACGGAAATGCTTTACAGGTTTTCGTCGTGGTTTAATGGAGAGTAATGACACATCTCTGTCTCTGCTGTGTAATGACAGTTATTAAAAGTAGTGTAAACGCATGCAGCGGGATTCCTTTCTTCTTTCCCAGAGTCCTGGGAATGGTAGTGAATGGTATGTGTGGATTATTCACTTTAACATGGCTCCTTGTAGGATTTAAGAGGCTTTGTGGGGAAAGGGAGGAGAGATCTGGTAAGACGGTCATGGACAGGTGGAGACATGCTGGAGGGAGTCAGGAAGTGGATCTTTGGAGTTCAAAAGAAAAGTCAGCCAAAACACCTGGACAAGGAGCCAAGGAGTCCTGAAATGGAAGAAGGGAGGATTGAAGTAGCAATTATGACTCTAAACTCTTTTCAGAAGTCGTTAGAAAAATCAAAGCACTAGTAAAGAGGACAAGTGAATGGTTAAACCCAGTCAAAACTGGGTATGCAATTCTTTCTTTTTGATTTATTTGGTTTTTTGCTGTATTGGAAGTAATGGAAAGATTTAATCTGGTAATACTTGTACATCTCTTTTCAGATTTTACACAATTTTGTGGTAACCTTTTAACCCTTTGTTTGATTATACTTAAAGTATACTGCCATTTAAAAGGATGGGGTATGGAAGCATTTGTTCAGCAAGGGTGCTTTAAATGTATCAAAAGTTACCATTACAGTAAAGACATTTTAATGTTACAGGAGTTTTCTGTTACAAATCAGTGCTGGTCCTTTCAATGTTTTATACATCAAAGAATTCTGGAAAAAAATTGTACCACAGTTTCAACAAGAACAAGTGAAGCAGCACAACTTTTTTTCAGCTTTGATAATAATATTAAGTATTTCTTGAGAACCAACTCGTTACAAGGATTTGTGGAGAACCATGTGACACTAAACTCTGCACTAAACTCATTTTTTTAATTTTTTAATGCTGGCAGAAACCAACCTATTGTTGTTATGTGTAACAGTGACATGAAGTAGAGCCATGGATATGTAATTATTGCTGTGTGACATTAGGTTGAACATGCATCTGTAATTTAAGAAGCCTGCTGAGAGTTATTTGGCCGTTGATCTGAAGTTTTTCTGTCATTATTTATGACTGCTATTTCAGCCTTCAGTGTTATGAAATGGAGATTGTTAAATGCAACTAAAACAGTAGATGATATGACAGATGCGGGGTCATCTCAGAATTGAAAATTACGTTTTAGCAGGAGCTGGAAGAAAACAGCATTTTTGTGCAATTCTGCCGTGAAGAGTCCTTGCAATGAATACAGTATAAAGATTAATGAGACCCAGTGCAATAGCGCTCACTCTTTCCATTCAGCAGCACACTCTGAAATAAGGTACAACACCACATCTAAACATATCGCTCATGCCCTGGGGCACAAATTCCTTGCATTGCAAGTAGTCCGCCTTTAAGCAATCGAAATGTAGGGCAACTCAAGAATAGAACTGACTAAACAGGGAAATGGTGCAGATTTTGCTTGTTTGATTGGTTTAAAAGACAATATTTAGCTAATGTCAGTGTAGCTACAATTCATCTGGTAAGGAATTAGTGGGAGTAAAGCTAATTTTCACACTGAACAATCTGATAATTGACTACTTATAAGTTGCCAAGTAACTATTGATAAACATGTATGGTTAAAAAAGTTTTGACAGTTATCTTGGTTTGGGATTTTATTTTGTAACCTCAAAATAACATCCACCTTTAACCTCCAATGAATAAAAAGTAGTATGTCCGTCGCCAGTAATTGATGTTCATTCTGGTGCTCTCATGCCAGCCGTGATGTCTTTCAGCCATGATCTTCAGAGGATAAACCCCAGGGCTTCATGACCTTAGGCTCTTATAATTGTAAGCCTCATTAGCATGCTATTCAAATGTTCAAGGACCATCTTTAGTTTTACATCTAAACTGGTCATTGAATTCTTGGCCTGTTTTATCGTTCTTAATGCACCTGAATCTAAATTTTAACCTCTATAGACTTACAAACATTCACTTCTTAGAACTGACATTCTCTGTTGCTAGGAATCACAACGCTTTTTATTTTATTTTTTCATGCCCTGTTAATGAAGGAGATATTCCATAGTGTGGATTACCTCTCGTGGCTATAGTGGGTAATCCTGCAGTCCTTTAGGTACCAAACTGGCTTTGACCCCTTTCTGGCCCCTTGAACACATACGATTTTGTCCCACTGTTTGAGCTAAACAGCAAACCAGTTGAGTAAAGAGCATGCAGGGATACTTAAAAAGTGGCTTAAATACCTGGATCCCGGATTTCGTGGATGCTCAAACAGAGCACTGGTTTTAAATTGTTCCTCAAGCGTGCACATAGATGCTTGCTTAAAAGCAAACACCCTGCTTGACTAATAGACAAGCACTCCAAGCAGGCTGAACTGTCTAAAACCTTCTCAAACATCTAGTTCTGGCTTTAAGGTACCATTTCTGTGTTGTTTGTCTGGAGGTCATCGCCTTTTGTTCCTCAGTTCACTCAGAGTGATTGTCTTTATCTTGAAGTTGAAGCGTGTTTGCATCTTGTCTTATCCTGTGGACAGATTTCTAGCTTTAAATGCTGCACATTCTGAAACATAACCTAACACGAACAACCAACTTTTGGTATTAATGTGGTGGCGAATTGTTTCTCTCTTTATGGTTAAAAGGTTAAAAAAAAGGAGGCACGTATTTAGTTAAAAATCAAAAATTCACCCATGCTGTTTCAAACCTGAACATAAAAAAGATTATTTTTAGGAATGTTGGAAACCAAGTTCTGGTGCTTGTGGACTTTCATTGTATGGCCAAAAAGCTGAAATATTCTCTGAGGTATCTTCTTTTATGAAAGTAAATCAAACTGGTTTGAAATAATGCATTTTCCTGAATTTAAATTGAATATGAGGTAGCAAACAGAATACAATATTACAATTCAGATTTAGGGGTAAAGAGGAAGCGAATTGACATTAACAGCTATTTTTCAGTAGAAAATCAGAGTTTATTAAGACAGACCTTAAATGTAGTTGGCAGAAGCATGGTTGAAAGTTTTGAAACAAACTTGGGTATGGATGAGTGCATAAATAGATGTTTTCCTGGGTCAAGTAAGGAAATGCCTATGAGGCTTCCATTTGATTTGACTTTTGGTTTTCCTCAGATTAAATATTTCTCTATCTGGGGGTTCAGCATTACATGAGATGTCATGAGAAATGAACTCCCGAAGATAACACCTGAGTTTCAGCTACCTGCCGCTCTGCCTTAAGTGCAGCTGCTGGCAGAAGTCAAATCACTGGCAGTCAGAATAATTCATGTTCAGACACGATTCATTCTGACATTTAGGATTCAACACTTCATGCACTACAATTTCATCCCCTGCTGATCCTCCACAAGCTGGAGCTTTCTGGAATGGAAGACTACTGCTGTGCAAGATGAACGGTCAGGCCTCGTTTCAGAGGTCAAACCAAAGTTGAATTGCTCGTAAAGGCTTTAATTTAAAGAGTGGAATCTTTGTGGAAGGTGTCACGTCAGAGATTCAGCACCTCCTCTTGGTTATCTGCAGATCTGTGACTTCACCCCTGCTATTGTTTCCGTTGTGTATTTGAACATGGCTCCCTCTGTGAATTCCTTGGAGACAAGCGGAGGTGAAGCAACAGAGGTGCGGAAAGATGGTAGCCTGAGGAAAGACAGCCAGACGGGGCCTGTCTCTGGCTCCAGTCTTCTCCCCCCTCAAGTGCCTAATTTTGCTTCTTGCTCATGTTCTCCTGTTCAGTGGCAAAACAAAGGCTTCACGGTGTGGCCTGCCGCACAAGACGTCAAGACTGAGTTTGCACTTGTTTTGCTGGTAAAAAGAGATCTTCACACATTAAATCTACAGGGCTTGGCGAAAGTCCCAACTGATAACAAGGGATCTCACATCAAGCCTCGGCCAAAGAAGCTGTCTTTCCATTCCACGTTCTTTAGCGGTGTTTGTTAATGAACTTAACTAGAGGCAAGCCCCTGACAGGTTCATGCAGCAAAATGAATAGGTTTTATAATCAGCATCAATTCAATCCAGGCTGGCATTTATGAGAGTAATTTAGGCGTGATTTGTGATAAAATTAAGGTACGTGATCTTTATCTTGATTGTGTCTTGAAGTTTTATTACAAAGCTCCTTTTCATAGTGTTGAATGGGAACTCTTGAGATGTTTTGCCAGTTTAAATGCTGGTGTCTGTTGTGGAAATGTTAATCCACCTCATGAATGGCCCCTTATCATCGCTGCCATTTTAAATGGTGGGGAATTAGACAGCAAACATTTGGCAGACTAGCAATGCTTTATAGTCAAATTTGAACTCCTTAATTACAGGACTGTTCTTAAAAATTAAAGACATCCCAAATCACTGCCAACATATGAACTGCAATCAAAAGATAAAACATCTCAAACCAATCATTTTTACAGTTTATTGTCAGTCAGAAATACTTTTTTTAAGCTGTGTGTGGGTTATGTGTTCTAATTTGTAAGAAACTATTCAGAATGCAAATTTCTGAAATTGGATGCAAGAAAATATGTTTGTCTTGTGTTTCTCAGTGAATAATGTACACTGCCGTTTAGTGCTGTGCAATATGGACGAAATAATCATATTGCGATTTTTTTGAACTAATATTGCGATTGCGATTTTATTAGCGATTATGGCAACTGTTTTTGCTTTTTCAAACAAGCTTCATGTATTCAGTGCATAAGAAGTGCATAACAAAACATTTCACAATGAATGAAATAACATTTACTGACAAAGTGCGCATGCATCATATCTGTGCACATATGATAGGTAATTTTTTTTGTGCCGTTTCTAAATTAAAAATTCTGAATAAAAATCTAAATAAATTAATAGAAAAAAATTGCAGCCTTATGCGATTTAGAACTTGCATGTGCTTAAATTGCGATTTTTTTTTTTAGCGATTGCGATTAATTGCACAGCCCTACTGCCGTTCAAAAGTTCTCTTATGTTCAACCAGGCATTTATTACAAAATATTACAATTTAAATGAATATTATTTCTTATTTTGTTGAATCTGTGATTGTTTTTCTGGATTTTTTACATGTTCTGGATTTGTTTAATATAATGATAGTTTTTGAATATTCAAAAGAGCAGCATTTATTTAAAATGGAAATCTTTTGTAATATTATATTATGTTTTACTTTCTCTATCAGTTTAATATATCTTTGCTAAATTAAAAGATAAAAGATAGACAGTAGTCTATAAAACAAGTGTATGTCACAAATTATTATTATTATACATTTATCAATTTTTCACATTTTACCTGCTAGATCACCTCCCCCAATGAAAAACTTCCCCCCAGCCTGTTTCTTTAAGACTTGTATGTGAATTAAAAAGACGTGGGGGGTTCAGATCAACACAATGGAGTAGGCGGGTTAAGTGAGGGCTCTAAAGGTTAGTGACCTTTACGTAATGGACCTTCTCGTAAGCTCTCTAGTGTGGGGGTCAAACTCTGACAGGAAGTGTATGAATGATGTCTGTCTATGTACTGTAGCAGAGAACAAGTTTGAACTCATTAGTGAAGTAATCAGTCTCATTCTCTTTGTTGTGGTTCTGTAAACTGCCTTTGGCTCACCATTTAATTGAATGGAAGTATTTAATAACCATCTTTTAATATGAAGATTCCTCCAGTTTTCTTTTGCCATTAAACTTTTCAAAGATTAGGAAAATATATGCTCAACTACCCAAGCTATCTTCTTTTTTTTAATGAAAGGACATCAAAGCTTGTCCTCAGCTGAACTAGTCATGCCTAGCTTGGGTTAAAGTTAGAGGGTCTTTTTAGCAGGCAGCTGCCTTGTAAGACTCGAAACCCCTGCTTCTCAGTGGTGTCTAGAACCTACAAACAAACCGGTGGGTGTATTAATAGAATGCAATTACATTTGCTCGGGGTCATGCTGCCCCATGCCTTCCCGCTGGACACAGGCATTCTTTATCTTGTTGGCTGGAAATAGCAGTCAGCCTCTACCTTCTTTCATATGTGGAACCGAGTCAGCAAACTAAGTGTGCTTACATTTGTGGCTGGCCTTCAAGGTAAACAAGCCCCTCCGATTGTTCAGCACCCTCCACAGAGTTCCAGAGACATCATTAATATCATCTGTTCAAAGCTGCCATCACCCCGCAAGCTCAGTTCAACAGACAAACCCACCGGGACTGTGTTTTCACACTTCCAGTAGAATAGATGAAATTAAACAGGTTGGAATTGTTTACATCTGATATTAATGTCTCAGCTGATCCGATCACAAGTGGCCAGCTAAAGGCCAATTCATACCGCACAGACAAATGGCAACAGACTCCAACAACCTAGTTGGCTCAAGTTGGCTGTTGTCTTTAGAATCTTATGAAATCATGTCCACACCGCCCCCAACAGACACTGACCAACTGTCACTGACTGGGAAAACAATGGATAATATATTCACAATCCAGTTTTTACTCCTATTAATGTATTTGTATTTATACATTATTCACATAAAAAGATGGTGAATTAAACAAAAGGGGCTGTTGGTCCAACCGACATCTGACCGGGGTACCACACTGATCCAACAGACTCCAAAAGATTCGTGTTTGTCTGTGCTGTGTGAATTGGCCTTAAGACACATTGCCCTAATGGCAGGCATAAACTGGTCAATAAATGTTAACTTGACACTATTTCAATCTGTCCAAATTGATATAATACACAAACTACAATTCTCTGTGTAAATGTAATCTGTGGCACAAGCATATATTAAATTTGTTCTTGTATTTGTGAGTAATATTCCATTTGTCTTGTTTAAGTAGACCAAATGGATGTTATTACTTTATTTTAAAAGGGATTGTGTAATAGTTAAAAAAAAAACTGGTTTCCTACTATATTTTTCAGTTTTTAAGCAGTAACAGCCAATTTGATGCAGTTTTTGTATTGTAATGTAGACTGTAAAAACCAATTTATTTAAAAATGATGATGCATGTTTAGTCATACCTGTTTTACTGTTATGTGGTGTGGATGAGAATCTTTAGGAAAATTCTTGAAAGCGCTTGTGTGGACAGAGAGCTTTTTGAAATGAAAAGGCTGTTTTCAAGTATATCCTGATAAATGTAGATGTAGCATTAGAAAGTTCTACATCACATCATGATGCACAGCTGAACATAAAATGCAAGCTTATTGAACTTGGATCCATAAATAAAACATATGTTTTATGAAAGCACAGACCAAGTTTAAGTTGATAAAACTCCTTTTTTTTTTCTTCTAAAAGTTGTAGCCAACTTTTTCTTAAGGGTAAAAATAGGCGTCACCATTTGTAAATATATGGGTCTAGTCTCCGTTCTCTTCCGCGTCCAGCTATATTGGTGTGTTTTATCATGTTATTTTAATGTGTTTTAATTATGAACACACTGGTTTGTAGTGAAACAGTTTTACCATTTACTGCACATTGTTATTTTCCCACTTAGGGGTACTTCCACATTAAAGAAAAAGGTGGATACTCAAAAGAAGCATGTGCCTCAAGTTTTGAAGTTTCAAGTTATTAACGTGTGTCCTGAGCATGTCTCCTTTCAAACTAAATTGTGACTTTTTATTTTGTCAAAGTTTCTAGTGTAATCATAATCATAAAAGATTTTGGGGCTGATGAATGGTCTAGTAGCTCAGGCAACTGGCACTCTCTGTCTGTTGACATTCTCTTTCTGTTCGGCGAGTCGTGCTTTCCTGATGTCTCTGTGTTGAAAGGAATGCTCTTGTTCATTGTGTCTTCTGTTTTTACTCTCCGGTCAAGCACTGGCTAATGGCCAGTCTCTGTGCTTCGGGATGATTTGCAGGTAGACAGCTCTGCGAAACTGCTAGTGCATTTCTTTGCGTTCCCTGTGGTTATCCCACGGCTGTCTTTGTCTCACCACCTGTCTTTTTCTCTTCTCCTCTCCTGTCATCCATTTAAACATAAAACGAACGCTACACTTAGCCTCTCTCTGTTCAGGTGTCATGACAGTTATTGTTAGCGGTGCAAAACACCTGGATAGAGTCTGCTGTGCCTCTTAATCGGGAAAACTGTAATTTGCAGCGGAAAGATTATGGAAAAAAAGAGAGGTACGGAAGGGGAGGGCAATCCTTCAAGTTATTATCAGAGGCAAGTGCTGATCTGTCATTAGCTTCGACTGTTTTGTTATTTAGCAGGCATATGGGTGAAAATTACCATTTGCGCGATCTGTGTGATAAAGAGATCTGACATATTTCTGTAAAAATGTAATTCGTCTATAGAAGATATGCTTTTCAGTTCCTTGGCTTGCTTTAGGGCTTCAAATCGTATTTTAGAGGTTATAGGCGGAGACCAAAGAAGCAAAACCTTGCGAGACTATGATTTTGGCTTTGATAAAGGTTACTTGGTTTCTCTACGCTGAAGAGGTGTTTGAAGTAAAATGTTGTTGAAATGATCAGTGCAGTGAAAGCATTCAGGCTTTATCTCTCTGCCATGAGTGCTGAAGAACCAGGCTTTAGTGTGAGGGGCCTCTGACTGAGCTGTGAACAAATACTCTGAACTCTTTTCTCCTGGGAAAGAATTTGACAACACATTTACTTTGATAAGCTAGATCCAGGTGTGATGCAGGTGTCATTCCTTTTAAGTACTTTCATAAAGCAACTCAGTGAGTCACATCATGCATACACAAGTTAGGGTTCAGGAAAATGGTTAAAGGAAATTAATACTTTTATTCAGCATGGACACATTAAACTGATCAACAGTGACGATGAAAGCAAGACAAGGCATTTATAATAGCTGCACACTTCATTCACAATGTTTTATTTAAAGTGCTTTACATAAAAAAGGAATTAAAATAGAATCATAGAAAAAAAATCATAACAATAAAAAATTTGAAAAACAGCTAAAAATATCGATAAAATATAATAAAATGATGATACATAAAATACAATGCAATGAAGAAATGTATAACGTTATAGAACATTTCACTTTAGAAATAAATGGTTCATTTCATCAAAGAATCCTAAAAAAATATTACAATCAAACATATGACAGTTTTCCACAGAAAATTAAGCAGTCCAACAGTTTTTAGCATCATAATAAGAGCACCAAGAGCATCTTGAGCATCTGTTTTAAATCATTTTATTATATTTTATTCAAAATATATTTAAAAAACATAAAAATAGAAAGTAATAATAATAATAATAATAGCAATAAATAATAGTAATAATAAAAAAACAAATAATAATAATAAATTACAATTGCTGTTTTATTACTGTGTTTATAATCAGATGAATGCACGGTGAGCGAACGTTTTATTGTCATTCATTCTTGACTTAATTAGGATGTCGCGGGCGCTCTAGATTTAACAGTTATGGTGCGTGAAACACCGATATGCGTAATTTCAAAATGTCTTTAGTGTCCCTTTTGGTGCATATATAAGAAATACTCATCCTTCATGGTCAAACAGTTGTTCAGAACCTAAATTGGGTTTAAGAATCTGACAGACGTTCCACTCCCTGCCCTCTAGTTATATCATAACAAAGCCAAATTAATGAGCAACGGAGATAAGCCACCTTTTTCTGTCCCCCCAGTGGTAAGATTTGCAGTGTTTCTTCACTGTTCTATAGAAACAGAGTGATAGTAAGCAGAGCTTTCTTCCACCATTCGTGCATGTGGATTACAGAGGCCCTGTTTATACCTGGTATTAAGATATGTTTTTGTTAATCCAATAACTCGTAGACAATCCTAAATACAGGTTTGGAGTTTGTTCACCTTTGGCCGCTTCCACAGGTAGACTGTTTTTGAATGTATGTGGTCCAATGTGTAAACATTCACTGAAGACCACCTTCTTTTCTTAAACATTGCTGCTAGCCAGGCAGGGTTTAAGCTTTCTAAACCATCAGAAATACGAAACTATACATATAAAATAATTTGGGTTTGGTTGCCCTTAGATTCTCCCGTCAAAGAAATCCAGAAAGTGGTCGAAAGTAGACAAAAGAGATGATTATGTGTGAAGAAAGACACTGCTTTTAAGATGCAGCTCTTTACAAGCTTTACTTTAAGAGCTTATACAGAGAACAGACAACTGACCTTTGAGAGGGAAGCGTTGCTTTTGTTCCACTCAGTCAGGAGGTGGACAGGTCAAGGCATCAGGTAAGCAGTTGAGGGGCACCTTTTATTGAACAAATTCCCTCTGGAATATGACTGTTTTACTGCATTGACTGACATTTGTTTCGAGAGAGAGAGTGTAATACTTTAACAGACTGACAACTTATCCAGTGCAGTGATAACTATGTTGACTCAAACTTAATTCGCAGAGAGGAAAGTGGTACTTATTGTACTGACTAATACTGAATAATGCAGCTTTCACCTGCTAGTTTTACATTGATAAATCCTGTAGTCTCACTGAAAAGTAGTCCTGTACGTTAATGATATAAAATATTACAGTGATTAAGGATCTAAGGTAACTTATAAATCATCTCTTAACATCACTATTCTGTCTTTTAACAATGCTTGTTGTTCCAGAAACACTGACACTGAAAAAAAGTTTACTTTAATTGGCTACAAAGACAACTTAGAAAGATTGCACATTAAAAACATTGATATTATCCTGAGATATTGTATATATGGTATCTGTTATTATGTGTCATGTCTTTTTGAATAACCATTTTGACATGAGAAATACAACTATGGTAGTTATGGTCAATCTGTGGCTTAGTCAAGGTCAACCAGACAGGCGTTCCACTCCCTGCCCTAGAGTCATGCCATGACAAAGCCATATTAATGAGCACCAGAGGCGTTCAAGCTAAACCATGTACAAAAGCCTCCTCTTTTCACCCCCCTGAAGAAAGACAAGACTTCATGCTTGGTAACCAGTGTTGTTTTCCCAGCTAAACAATGAGAACGGTATGTGCATCAGAACTTCCTCCATCTCTTTCCTTCAGCCCGTGTGATGGTTATGTACAAGGATCACCTGCTGAGTGTCCCAGGTGGAGAAACTGTAAAGTGTAGCATGTCACTATCTATTACTTTACCAGTATTTTCCTTTTGTTAAAATGTTTTGTGATGAACATTGGATGGCATTTTGGATGTGTGATATACAAGACTGTTGCCTCCAGGCAGAGGAGGTGAAAGAGGTTGTTAGTCTGAAATACAACAGTTTCTTTTTACATCTTTTACTTTTCGGGGGTCATTTCCAGGTCAGCACATTGTCTTTTAGGTGTTTTGTTATTCTGATGAGGTGTGTTGTAACTTGAACAAGCACTTTACTAAAAATATATGTTGTTCATGTAAAAGTCAAAATGTGAACTCCCAGATGGATGAAGGAGCAAAACAGTGAACCACAGCATAAAAAAGTGTGAATTCGCTACAGGAGCTCTTTGTTCACCCCCTTGGCCATGTGAGGAACGTTTTAATTTGGATACATGTACTTAATTACACGTCTTCCGAACAGTATACAGCAAACACCCATTTATCTCCATGGAAAGACTTGGAGGGGCCAAGATCAACTCTAATTAGATTCATCTAAAAAAACGAAAGGTACATACACACTAGAATGCTTCGAAGGTGAACAAAACACAGGCTAACTTGCTCTTTCAGATGAACTAACGGTTTAAAAAATATAACGAAATATCCATTAAATTTACATTATTTTAAAAATATTCACACACTTTTAATTACATTTAAATTTATGTAGAATCAATTTATGTAGAGTCATTAGAATCACATTAAAAAAGACAGCTCTGAAAGTGAAATGTTTATTCTGTTAACGGAACACTTTGTAAATGGCCAAAACTGTAACCTTGTGATTTGCACTGCCTTTGTAAATAAGCCCCTGCAGTGTCTACGTCCCTGCTGGCGTGGCATATCCAATACCATTGTTGCGTCAAGTGCCATGTTCTTATCTTTTTAAAGAGCTTTGACGACAAGAGCGCATCCTCCAAATTAGCTGAATGTGGTAGGCCAGGGCATTTATTTGTTGCCTCCATTTAAATGATTTAAATAGGAAAGTGGTTGCCAAAAATGAGGGGTCCCAGGGGGCAGAAGGGGGAAAAGCTTTTGTCAATGTAAACTTACTATGCGACCCACAAAGGGATGGCAAGGCTGAGTTATGTGCGAAATCCCGCTACTGTGACTCGACTGGTCACTGTGAATGCGTCCTTTGTTAGAAATCCCTCACTGTGTTCTAAAGGAACTGACCTTGTTCCAAAACCTGCGCCTCCATCCTCACTATCCACCCCGCTTGTCTTCCAAGTATTTGTGCTTTCTTCCCTTTCTCCAAGGTTCAAAGAGTTAGGGCATTCTCAGATGTCTTATCCAGGCATGTATGCCAGAGACCCATTACTTGTGTCCTTGTTAAGTCTGCCCATAAAACCCAAGTCAACATCTTGATCTTCAAGACTTACTTTGAGGAAAAATGTAAAGGTTTTGGTCTATCGTCAGCTCCGTCACTATTTCTGACTTGGCTGTGATTTCATTTGTTGCGCTGGGAAGGCGCCTTTCTCTGAATGTCTCCCTGATGAACAGGGTTTCCAAACGCTATTTCATGCAATTGCATGATGCTTGTACTATATAGTTTTTTTCTGTTTTTTATTTCTATGAAGATGGATTTTTAACAATTGCACATACTGCTTCTGCTCATTCTTTACACAAATATATTAAAATATATATTTACATTTATATATATGCTGCCAGTTTGCATGCAAAGGAGATGGATATTTAGAATCAAAAGCTTTTTCAGTTCCGCTTTCGTCCTGTTGTGTTCAGTCCAGAAGACACATTTCCTTCCTTCAGTGTAACTCTTGATTCAGACTTGGGTTTAGATGGGATTCACCCTAAAAAAAAAGTTACTTGGTGACCAACCAACATGCATTTTTGTTGCAATGATAAAGCAGTTTTGCCTTTTTTTTACTTGGGAAATATGGAGTTTTTTGAAGTTGCTTGCTTTTAAAATCTGCTTGGCTCAAGGGGGAAAAGTTTACATTTTTGGGCCTGTTCCATTTCTCAAGTAGGATGCAGTTATAGTCCACTGTATTTGGTCACAGTCCCAAAACTCCTCCAAATCGTATACAAAACACTAGCAGGTTTTTTTTCTAATGCTGTGCTGTGCTTTGATGTGTTGCCAGTGGATTGCTGTGCTCTTTTGTGTGTCTGGGCTGGGTAAGATGCCTGGAGTTCTCTGGAGGGCAGCCACTTATCCTGCTATGTGTGTCCAGGGACTTGCCCAACGTGCGACACATGCTAGGTAGCAGCATTGCTAGTGCTGACACTTGGCACCACGCTTCACTGCCTTGCTCCAGTATTTTTTCACTTGAACTCTACAAAAAGGTCACAGGATGTCTCTGAAAATTCACAATAACAAAATAACTTGAGATTGTCTCATGACAGGGCGCCTTCGAAGTGTGTGACGTGTAAGTGTCGAAACAGATAGTATTTTCCATCCTCATATTTTGATTTAAATTTGGCATGAAAAATGCTGGATGAAAGCAACAAGTTGTAAATTACATTTTCAAAATACACAAAAGACATGTTCGCTTGCTTGAGGTGGATACATTTTTTATTTGTTAAGAAAACAAAGAGACACTGTTGCTTCCTCAATGCTTAAACCTCTGTTTACTTTTCTGTCCCTGGAAAAGGTGGTGAAAACATGCTTTTTTATTTGCAAATAGTTTGTGATTTTTACAAACCAATACAAAATATATAATATATATAAATACACATGCATGCAACCAAATTACACCTAAACCTACTCAAAACCTAATCAATAATGTTAAAAAAGCAGACCCATTTGAAAAAGCAACCATGCTGTTTTTGCTTGCAGGAATGGAGCTTGTGAGAGACTACTGCAGCATTATGAAAAGACCTAGTCTTTTATTTCTGCTAATTGTTTTGGCTTCTAATCTGCTGTATTTACCATAGCATCAGTGGTCACTTCTATTAACCTTTGCATCTTTTTTAAAGGATGACGTCCATAGCTGCTTTATCTTTGTGAAAAATCGCTGCTATAGTGCAACTGTTCACAGCTATTTGTAGAACATCAGGTGAGGTAGATGTGTACTAGCATGTGTTACGTTCAGTGTTGTTTCTCTCACAGGAAGCTGATAGAGCTGCTTTGTGTGAATGTTTGCTTGTCAGACTGAGTAAGCACAGAGGCGAAGTAATTGCCTGGCACCGGTCTGTTTTTCTTTTCTCTTCCTGTGGTTCTCTACACCACTGGTCTTTTCTGTTTTTATTTGTTTGGACGTCGTGATTGTAAAAGAAAATGCATACTTCCAGCTCGGGGGAATCAGTCGGAAAAAAGTGCATGGAAGGTCAGATGTTCTCTAACTTTCAGCATGAATTACTGCAAACACAAAGTAATTAAGGTGAACTTTGATGAATCATGCTTGAGGAGGTCAGCTCAGAAGGGCTGTGTTTTGAAAGTAGCCAACATCTCTGTCTATATAGGAAAAACATCCTGGGAACAAGTGCCTTTGAAAATGGCCTTGACTCCTTGATAGAGCTTTTAGGAACAAGAGCGCCTGTCTTGTGTTTTAATCTCAAACAAAACTTCAAAGCCTCCCCTTGAGGACCGACTGGATTGAAAAATTTGGCATATTAAACCAAAGCCTTATTGTCTGCTTCTGTCCTTGACCGATGTTTGCTTACCCTGATTTAAACCTTGATTTGACCTGGTTGAACTACTGATTATTTCCTTAAAGAGAGATAATAAGTGTTTGTTGTATATTCTCACACCTGCAATTTTCCATAAATATGGAATTTAGGGTCTTAAACGTGAAGATTTTCACCCTCAGATTTCAATAAATTAATAGGCTAAATTAGTTCCTAAATTAACATTATTAGAATATCTCTTTTATTGTTAAATCTTCTAAATAATGTTTTTCTTCATTGTTGTTGTTTATGGTTTTCTGTGACTTCTGTGGTTTCTGTTTTTTAAATGACTGAATTTGCCAAAGATTAAAAGGTGAGTGATATTAATTTTTTAAGACTACCTTTTATTTATATATATATATATATATATATATATATATATTGAGTGATTTATTTATAATTTATTATTCTCAGTAAAGTAAGTACTTCTCAGATAACAGAACGTTTCCTGTATAAGACAAAAATAAGTTCCTGTACATTAATCAAGTAAATATTATAAAATAAGGTTAATATAACGAAAGGTAACAGAGTATAAACAAATAAATGCACAGAACAAGTAAGCATGAAGAAAATCTGTGTAGTCTTATTTAAATGATCTTAAAATATGTTTCTTTAACTAAACTGTTTTTGTCTGAAATTAATACATTCTTTAGAAATTCTTCTTTTGTATTCCACAGAATAAAGAATTATGTAATATAGGTTTGTAAAGAATGTGACGGGGATCTCTCTCTTATAGTTAAGTAAAGTGAGATAATATTGAATGTCTCAGAGGATTCGTGAAAACAGAGGTTGAGGTTATTTATTGAGGTTGTTATCTTAAACTAATTCAAGGAAGGCAACCCTAGTCTGTGTGGGCTGTTGTTCCTTCAAGCTATGCACGTTTACTTATAGTTAAGCTATAATGTCTTTTGTATGGATTTTCACCTTCACCCACTGAGCTACACTGTGTGAGGGCATGTGGTGACATTTGCAAGAGAAAATTAGTATAATATTGCTTCAATTTTTTTATTTTAGTTTTTAAATTGAAGCTACAGTAGGAGTAGGATAGGGAGTGTTGCTCAGACTAGATGTTAGCACACTATAGCCTTTGGCTCAGCTCCACCAACACATTACCATTATTTACATCTTTAGCATTGCTAATGCTTCTAGCTTCTATTCCCTCAAGTACCTGAGTATCTCTGAGGTCTTTGCTCAGGGCAAAAACAGACAAGAACTTGTCTTTTATTGTTACATCAGGACTACTTCTCTTCCAGCTCCTTTTCACCTTGTTTTCTCCCACAGTCAGCTGTTTTCCTCCCTAAAAAAGTGCTGTTAGCATTTTTAAGATAAGTTTCTGTTTTTTTAGTCTTTTGTTTTAATGCTAAAAAACCACATACCTTAGAAGGATTTTTTAGTTTGTAAGACCTAATGTACGTTGATATTTTCGTACTTGCTCTTTTTATAGCTCTTCCATGTACGCAATCTCTTATTTAGAAATGCTGTTTGAAGCAAGCATGCAGTATTACTGTTGCACAGAGCACTGAATACAGCACAAGGCATCTGAGGCATATAAGTGTTAGCTGTTTTCTTTATGGAGTCACAAATAGCTGACCGGCAGTATCATATTTGCATTTCAAATATAGGCCAATCCATGGCGACCTCACTACAGTCATTAGTCTGCTGGCACCCAGCAATCAATGAGAGGAATGCTATACATGCACCACTGTTAGTCAAAGGGCATGAGTTTGGTAATGGAATGCGGTATATACTGTATGCACTTGTAACAATGAAACAAAGTCTAGCTATATGAGCTTTATTTCTAAGGTATAAGGTTTAGAAACGGCGATGTAGTAAATGCTCCATATTAAGTTATTGTTTTCCCTCAATATTCAGTTTCGACAAAGTTAAAATAGAAACATATTTCCTGCCGTGGCGCCAGGGTCAGCTGCTTTTCTGATGCATTCAAAGCCAGTACGCTAAAAAAATCTCCGGATAGTAACAAGAGTATCTAAGGGTTTGCTAAATTCGGATGGGGCTGAATTAAATATAACAGAACAGCTGCTTTATCAATCCAGAGGGTGCAGGTAAAGCATCATTCCCGCAAAAATGCATGAGCTCAGCATGTGCTTTAATGTACCAAAATAAGTCAATATTACACCAGACCGAATGGAAAATGGTAGTGCATTAATATATGACAGCTAGTGGTTGTTGTTGGGTTTTTTTTTTTTTTTTTTTTTTTTTTTTTTTGGGTTAGGTGGAAGTTGGTATTGATTTTAGCCTGACCTTTTAAAGACTGGGAGGGAAGAGGACTGATTGAAATAGCTGTGTTCAGCTCAGACCATCGAGGATCAAATCAGTCTTTAAAAAACATCAGCTTAAATTGCTAAACCTACCCCTCAGTCTTGTAAACTTTGAGACCGGATGGCCAGTAAGCTATAAACCATCCCAGAGATATCTGAGTCAGTCCATTTTTTTATTCCAGACTGATAAATTGATTGAAACTAAACACTTCGGTATCCGTTCAGGGTCTGTTCCTGCAGGATAATACACTGTAATGGAAAGGAAAAGACTGTTTTATTGCCATTCAGTCCCGGTCAAGTCTTTTCTTTGGCCATAATTATCCGGTATGACCATTTCTCTCAAAGCAAAAATTTAGAGTGTCGAAAAACTTACTTTGCTTACCTATTTTCTATTGTGAAGTTTAATTAAACAACATATTATTATTAATAACAAGTTAATAATATAATTATAGTACTATGCTAAGATTTTTACAGATAAAGGAATATAATTGTTAATTTGTAATTGTATTTTTGATGCTTGAGCTTTATATTTAGGAATCTACTGATTAGTGCTGTCAAATTATTAATCACAATTAATTGCATAGAAATTATTAAAGTTTTTGTTTATATAATATGGGTTATGCCATATTTTTGAAATATATGCATGTATGTGTATTTATATATATTATATATTTTGGATGCAATTAATCATGATAAACTGTTTGACAGCACTAGCACTAATTAATTTTTCACTCTCTTAATTATGTTCTATTATATTTTTTATAAAAAGGAGTGCATAAAGCTATTTAGTGGTACATTTAGAGTAGATGTGCATGCAATAGTACAGAAAACAAAATGAGAAATGTATCTTAAAGGGTAATAGTAACCCTGTTATGTTTATGTAATGCTGCTTTCCTAATCCATCTGCCTGATGTAGGGACAGATTTATGAGGGATCGCTCAGGTATATGGAAATCTTTAATTGTAGTTGCATACCTGAATTCCTCAGGACCTGAGGGCACAGCTGTTGTGTCACATGCACATATACTCCTGTCACTACAAATGCATTTGCCCCATTATAGCGGACATGTTTGTACAGTCATGTTGGTCTGTGTTCAGCATACACGAACACAGCGATAAGTTAAATGAAAAGGTACAATCATTTTAAACCTTCAGGGAAAAGTGTAGTAAGAGGAAAAAAGAGATTACTGTGGAAAAATCACCAGCTACCCCTGACTACCAACTCAGTTATTTATGAAATTTGTTATATGCTCGCTTTTCAGGGCAAATGGCAGTAATTCCAAGAGTACATGGAGCTTCTGAGGCACAGGTTCTGCGGCCTTTTGTATGAATGTTTTATATGTACAAAGCGGCCTTTGAAAAGTATGTATGCTATTTTGTCTGCACGTATTTTGAAGCAAAAATAGAGAGATTTTCTTAGAAATGTCCACATCTTTACAAACATATGGCCATGCACTTACACGCTTTTACTGTTGTGGGAATTTTAGCTTGGTGTATACAGTAATGCAATTATCACTTGCTTTTTAAATGTGCAAGTCACGATCAAAAAGCAATCTGAAGCAACTGTAATTAAAATCTGGTCAGCACTGGACTTATGTTGTAACAAAAGCACTAAAGAATGAATTAAACACTTATTTTTGTCAGTCGATATCGTTTAAATTTCATCTGCATGCAGTTCATATGCAATGTGCAAACAGCTTTGACCAACATGGTTCTGAGGCATGCTGGGCTATGATTCCTACAATTTATCAGATGGTAGTGTTGGTAACTGACTTCAAACTCAAGCTGTGTGTATCATCTTTTATTCATTGAACTCTCAGATTCCAGCTCCTCACATCCAGAGCAAGAGAGAGAAATTGCTTTCCACATATGGTGATAAAACAGGCCAGTGCTATAACGAAATTCAATGACATTGTTAACACTTGGTACGGTACTGCGCAGTCTTACTAAGGTGTGTCCTTTTTTACTGTTTAATTTATTTATTTATTTAATTTTTTTTTTTTTTTTTGAGAATGTGAAGATCCAAAATGTGAAAATCTAACAAATTTAATTGACAGTATTCTTGACATACGTTTAAAAGAGAGAGAGAGAGAGAGGGGAAAACAAGAAATAACCACAAGTTGTGTAAAATCACACATTTGACATTAACAAATTACACCTTACTGTGAAGTCTTGCCAAAATAAACTAATTATATAGTATTAATCCACTAGGCTACTTATTTATTTATTACTTACGTTATTAATTAATTCATTCTGCCAGGTTAAGAACAGCAGTTTATTTTATTTTATTTAATTTTTGCGGTTTTGTTTTTTGTTCTGCTCTGGTTTTTTGAGCAAACTCTGTAAATGTGTTGCATTGTGCTACACAGATTCTGTTGTAGTATGCAATCTTTTGTGCATGAGGCTTAGCTTCCAGTAGCACTGCTGATTAACAATCTATTCTATAAAAAGTTCAGCAGTGAAAAAGTGAATTGTACCATTGACCTGGAGTACACTTTTTAATCCCAAACATATGCTTATAATCCTCTTAGTACAGGCCCTTTTTGTAAAATGTCTAGCTCCCCTTCCAGTCCTTTTTTGGAATCTGGAGGGAGCAGAGATAGGCTCGTTGCAGTCATCCTCCTAGTTTGACATCCTTCTGTCTCCAGCTCTGTAGCCTCAGTGGGGTTTGGCTCAGCCGCAGACCCCTTGAGTGTTGCTCAAAGAGGTTTTGTGATTGACTGCAGATTTTTGCTCACAGTCGGCCTCCTTATGGCCTGCCTGCTCTGATAGGCTCCTGCTGGCCTCTAAAGCTGTCAAAGCTCTTGGCAATTTGTAATCCATACATTCTCATTTCCACCCCATGGCCTAGACTTGGCCCGGCATGCCCTGAGGTACAAAGTTCCAGTGATAATGCATGCAGGGAGTTGGTTTAAATATTAAGTCTAGTTTAACAATTGTAAAAGTCTCAAATTGTATGTGTATTGCATATTAGTGCCATTTATATACAAACATCAAATACAAATAACACTTTAAAGCAGAGTGACAACAATCTGTTCTATAAAATATTGATTGCTGAGTGCAAATATGAGGATTTTTTTATTCACAAAAATGCCAGTATGCCAGAAAAAAGGTTGGTGAGCCCTTAATCAATATTTGCAAAAAGTGTTCCTTAACAGAGCACTGTTTACACAGACCATATGGGTGCATTTTAGTCAATATCCTGGACAAAAATGTCCCAAAGTGTTTGTTAGGTGTTTTGTTTTCATTTTACAATTTCGTTTTAAGACATAAATAAACTGTAAAACACAACCTATAGAATCTACTCAATCAGTACCGCTGGATGTTATATGTATGTATATACATATATGTTTTTAGATTTGTATTTATGTATATATTATTATTAATATAGAACGGAAGTTTTTTTTTTTTTTTAACCAACTGGGATGCTGCCCCCTGGGAGCTGGTGCCCTACGCAAAGTACGCAGTCTGCGTAGGGCACCAGCTCCCAGGGGGCACCAATAAAAGGATTCAAATAAAGCTTTGCATTTCCCATTTGAACAAAATAAGGAATATGTTATTTCTCTTTATATTAGACAAGAATAAATCAAACTGACCTTCTTCTTTAACGGCATATATGGGAGAGCAATATGTGCAGGCTCATGTTGGATGGATGTAAACATGGATGTAAAAGGAAGTATATTTGAATTTGATTTGATTTTAAATAAGATTATAAAATGATCATTAACTGTTCCCTGAGAGTAGCTTGTGTTCATATGTTCACGTCTTCACATAGTGAGTGAGACAGCAGACGCTTTAAAAACCACGAGCATCACACGTACTTGAGTGTGTACTAGATATACAGTATTAGGCGAAACGATGCTGCTCTTTCACATAGAGACACAGAATATAGGATTACAATATATGGCAGCCTGTGTGCGCTGTATAATCACAGACACACACATCGCGCACAGCTAGATGTTGATTTATCAAATTAAATGACTGGATTCCGGGATTCCCTCTGCATCAAAAATAATACTGCTTTAATATTTTTATCTTCTTGAATATGGAACATGATCGACGTATTTCCTCCTTTTGCGGGCACTCTTTGTCCACATTTCTTGCAAACTGGATATCCATCTTCAAGGACAACCCCCGCGATAATTTTTCGGGTACCAAAAAAATTCCCATACTGCAGATTTTAATTAGTTTTTCGGCGGGAGATTAGAATTTGCAGCCTCTGTATGGGACATTTTCTCCGCTGCGCAGGTATGGGTGGAGTCTAACCAGTCAAGCACAAAAAAGTTGCATATACACTGCTGTGGGGAGAGATCTGGTTTAATTTTTTTTTTTATAACTGAGGATAAGCAAATGTGCACAATATGATAATCGTACATGTCAATATCACAATAAACCGCCGGACTTGGAAACTGCGAACTGGAATCCACTGTAAACTGGAACGGCTCTCCGAGCCAAAATTCTGGAGCAGGACTTGGAATCAGCAGACTGGAATACACGAGGAACTCGAACGGTTCTCCCTGACAACTCCAGAACTGGCTGCATTTCGTGAACAGGGTTAGGGGACAGCTCCTCTGGTCGTAATTGCGTAGCGGAATCCACAGGGAATTCGATGTCTTGCGGTACTGGTTTTGATGGGCGTTTACAAGTAGCCGGTACTGGACACTCTCACAGCGCAGAGATGAGTCGACAGCCTTGAAGCGCAGGGTTATGGATGGATGGGCTGAGTAGGGAGAGCGGGCACATTGGGGCAGTAGATGGAGGAGTCACAGTGACTGATAATAAAAATGAAACAATGGCATCAAGGCAACATTTTGTGTAACATTATTCTTTAAATCAATCATTAAATAACATACCTGACAGTCTTTAAAGGAGAAGTTCACTTTCAAAAAAACTTTTGCTGAAAATTTACTCACCACCATGTCATCCAAGATGTCCATGTC
>JAUCNO010000795.1:4883878-4907135 GCA_032353835.1 Enteromius viviparus
ATGATATAAATACTGTTCAGTTTCTCACAACAATCAATCGTTTCGTGTCTTAAGACATCAATGTATCGTCACGTGCCACGGGGTGTAATTTGAAATTGTCTGTGAATGTTTTTTTTTTTACTTTGAAAGGTGGTGCTACGTCTGGTACCATAGACTTACATTGAACCAGACTGCCATGGTTAAAGTTAAAAATCTTCGTTTGTGTTCTGCTGAGGTAAAAAAGTCACCTACATCTTGGATGCCATGTACCGTTTGTACGTGTCGTTGTGTGTGCTGCTCCACTTTACAGCTGAATGTGATTAACATGCGTTGTGCCAGAAAAAGCCGTTCCAAATTGCATCCATACTCTAAATCTGCAAAGCTTTTTTTCTGTTGACTAAAGTATAGCGACAGCCTATAGCCACTGAGAGGCTAAGTAGAAGGAATTCCTCTGTGACGCGTTCAAGTTCATTAGTTTTCACCTTTAATTAGTAACACGGTGTAACATATAAAAGAACATTACAACACACAGCTTATGACGGTCAACAGAAAGTGAGCGCTCCCGCTACTCACCCCCACTCTATGCACACAACTAGACAGGAAACACAATTAGATAAATATCTACCTGCACCACCCATATGAACAAACATCCAGGAAATAAAAAATTACAGTTCAAAATAAAAGACACTGAAAACATTTTCAGCACTTACAGTCAGTGTATTCAGTAGTTTGCTTCAGAGGCATAAAAGGTAATGCAAGTACAGTGCAACAATAATAAAACTATGCATTGGCCTAAAATTTACTCTTAATACTTAAGTAATTTTAAAAGCAAGTACTTCTATACTTTCAACTTAAGTACAGTGTTGGACAGTAACAAAGTAGTTGTAATTCGTTACTGTACTTATGTATCTGTATTTTACCAGAGTAGTTTTATTTTTTAGCAACTTTAACTTTTACTTTACTACATTCCTAAGCAAAGTATCGTTCTTCTTCACTACATTTCATAAAACATATCGTTACTCATATATCATGTGCTCAGAGCGAGACGCAGATTAGCGATTCATTACCAAACTGATTCTTTTTAATGAACCTGTTCAATCAGTTTGCAAATCGCACTAAACGATTCATTCTCGAATTGGAATGATCCTTTTGCAGCTGTTCACGATTCGACAGCTCACTGATTCAAACGATCCGTTCTAAGCGAGTCTCCAGTGAACCGAACTCACAAGAACAACTGGAGCGTGTGATTGATGATGTGTTAAGTAAGTTCCTAACTTTAACTGAAAATCATATTTACGTTCGGTAAAAATTGTCAGTTTGTTATACAGCAGTAAAGGGTGATCTATTTAGCAAATGTTTTGCCAATAACATAGTTTCGGGAGGAGCGGTGGCCGAATGAATCCCCTAATCATCACCTCATCATGATCGCCCAATCACGTTCCACCTTCCCACTATACTGCCCTACAAAGCAAAAAGGCAGTAACTGCAAAAAGCAGGATGACAGAATAACTTTAAAGTCATTTTTCTCAGTTCTGCACTCGGCGTAGTTACTGCCTTTTTGCTTTGTAGGGCAGTATACCTATATATTTAATTTTATTAAATTTTTTTCAGAGCAGTGGTTTTAAAGTCCTGGATGATGTTCATTAAAGTCATACTAATAGAGTGTCTGATTAAACTAAAAAAGAAATGCAACAGATGCTTCTATATGATTTTAAAAACATTGATCAAACCCTCTTTCCCCTCCGTATTTCACTGATATCTTCTGATTTGCCTGTAAGACCGCCATTGCTTTGGTGATCTAATGGGGTTACACAGAAACAACTGAAGATTCTCTCATGAATGTAAATGACTATTGATAGCGGCCCCCTGTAAAGAGGTAGAATTGGAAATGGGATGTAATTAGAGATTTGTGACTCTGTGTCTGACAGCTAATCATTCCCTAGGGGGTGTTTTCATGCTGAAATTAAAAGAACTAAAATTTCTCACCTTGTGCCAGGGAGAAAAACTGGTCCATTTGCCTGGAAAATGCTGCCCAGAGTGCAAGACAACAACCAGTTCCTGCACATATTCAAAGCCAGAGCAGAAGGTACAAACATTCTTTAAATATGGACTTTAGTAAAACATACAGTGGTTTTATGATGTTTTATATCTATGTGAAATATATATGCTGCAGTACAAATGACTTGGGTCAGTAAGATATTTTGACCAAAAGTGCATTTATTTAATTAAAAAATACAGTAAAAACAGTTGTATTGTGGAATATGTTTACAATTTGACGTAACTGTTTTATATTTGAATATATTTAAAAATTTATTTTATTTACGTGATATCAAAGCAGAATTTTTTGCATTTTTTTATTTTTTTAATTAAAACATATGTGCTGCTTAATATTTTATGGTAACTATGATACATTTTGCAGGATTCTTTAATGAACACAAAGTTTAACAGAAACTTTTGTTTTTGTTATTAACATTAGAAATGCATTACTGCACATAGTATCAATTAAGTGTCATTGTTGAATAAAATGAATATTTTTTCTATTTAAATAAATAAATACTGACCCCAAAAACAACAAATCAGTACCATCAACAATCAGACTGCCTTTGTTCATTTAGGGGCAGAAAGCTAACATCAAGAGTTTTAGACGCCTCGCTGTAAGTAAATATGAGAATTTGGTTTATGTTTTTGTAAAATTAATAAATACAACCACAACAGATTTTTTTTGCCTAATCAAAAATGTATGTGTCTCAGAACCTAGAGAGTGTCAGAGAAGGACTGTGTCGTGAGTGCCAGTGTCAAGAAGGTCATGTGACCTGTTACCAGCATTCCTGTCCCACCTGTCCATTGGGCACCCTAACTATACCTCACCCTGAACAATGCTGTCCCGATTGCAATCCAGGTGAGACCTGCATCTGTGTTGGTGTTCATTTCCCAAACAGCATTGATGTATGAAGCAACAATAGTTAATTACCATGCTCTCTTGTGAATATGCTCCAATATAATGATTTATTTACTTCAAAAGAACATTATTCTATTCCCACTTAGGCAAGAATTGAGGCAACTCAGTTTAAAAGCATTTCTGAGTCTTTATTTATCAGCCCTCCAAGGAACAATTTCTCAACCATAAAGACAAAACATAGTTGATCTGGGTGGCAGAGAGATGAAAGCTATAGTATTAGATTATATTCTGGTTAGATAACATGGTTATTTAGCTTTGCGGCACCCTTGAGACTGGGATCTGATCTATGTACTAAATTTCCCTGGTGACTTCAAAAGATGCTACAGGAAGAAACATACATCTTCCTCTATATCCTTCTCTTAGGGATAACCATAGAGAGAAACAGAATGTTTTTGTGTTTAAATTTTTCTTATATATATATATATGTTTATCTGAAGAGACAGGGCAAATTGTTTGGACGTTTATATGTGTGTGGGCTGACCATTTGGCATTTCTGTGTTTATGCTTATAAGATTATGCTAATGTATCCTCTAAACACAGCAGTCAAATAGTATTTATTCCTCTTTGGACAGGAAACTGGCTACCCTGTTTTCAAAACAACAACAACATGCTTTTCCCTTCTATATTTATCAGAAGCACTATTAAGCACATATGGAAAGTGGAAGCTTGCGCGATGATGGTGTTAGCTGGTTAATGTCCAGATTTTATCGAAACAGCAAAGGCAGTGTATATGTGTTCACAGCCACATACCCATTTGTTAAATTGACTGCCTGTTGTGAGGAACAGAAGGAGCCCAGCATCAGTGTTTTATCAAATAGATTGTCTGAGACATAATGACTTGCAGTGTTACTGTGAGAAACGCTGCGATTCGGAAGGATTTACTAGCTTGTGACCGAATTACAATACATTTGCACTCAAAACAAGTAGATTTTTCACATCGATAGAAAGTCTCAAAGGTCATCCTGGTAAAAAGTGCTTACTTCAACTGGAAAATGGAGAGTAGGATAGTTTTTCACCAAGACCTATTGATCCACACACTGAGGTATTTAATTAAAAGTGATTTATGAGGGAATGTCAGAAAATAATAAAGACTTAGAGCTTTCATTTTCTTCCTCTGGATGTGGGACTGGCGCTCGCAGTCCGGTCCAAAAATTGAGAATGACCAAAGCACCTTTAATGTTCTACATTGCCCTACTTCTTTGTCTCTTGCTCTGGCCTCATGGACGGAGCCAAAAACCTGCAACCCAAAGTCCTTAGCAAGGGATTTAGAAGCTCATTAGAGACTGTGTAATTAATTATAGTGCCAAGTAATGGTGCCAAAAAAAATATAGTTAGAGGCTCAGGGTTTCTTTTGGACCATGTGGAGAAGTTGAATGGCTTATTAGTACACTGAAGACTGGGTGGTTTATTTACATCACTACAGATGAAATAACCATGACGTCATGCAACTGCACCTAGCATTATATGATGTAATAATACTTCTTAATATTAAAAAAATATATATGATATAAAGTAAATGAAAGCAGGTACACTACTTTCTAAATAATTTGAAAGAGTCATTGTTAATGTTATAAAACATTTCAATTTGAATACATGGTTTTTGTACAGCAAGTGATCTATATTATAATTTCTGAAGGATCCTGTGTCACTGAACCCTGCATTAATGGCTGCTGAGAATTCAGCTTTGAAATTTTTAATTATAGACCTCTTTCAAAACTTTTATAAATCTTTCCGACTCTGTTTGAACCTTTTTATGGTTTCAAGAAAAAAACTATATGTATAATAATTTTCCACACTATCCACAGCTTCGTTTTAAATGCAATTAATTGGAGTACTCATAATTGTTTAAATAACCCTTTGACCATGGAATTATAAATAAAATTATATTGGCTATGATTATTAAGCTTTTCTTAATAATAAAAAAATGCATTCACAATAAATGGTACTTTACTGGTTGTTTAGCCATTTGTGAAGTGTAACTTCAGTGGGTGTTTGTAAAGGAGTAGGTGTTCGCTGAGGGGTTTGACTGTGTTTTTGTGTGCATCTGCAGCAGTGCAGTGTCACAGGGACTGTTTGACATGCTCTGGCACACCAGATCACTGTGACAGCTGTCAGGACCCTTCTGCCCTGTTGATGAATGGACGTTGTCTAGAGTCATGTCCTGAAGGATTTTTCGCTCGGGGCAAAGTCTGTGCAGGTATAAACCCCCTTTTTTTAAATGATCATTATTATTATTATTATTGTGATTTACTTTTACAGCCCACACTGGTTTTGTTGCATGGATTGCTGTTTGCATTATCTTCCTCCTCCTTCTATTTTCCCACCAAAATTCACTCACGTCTGGCCTAAACATATCTGTGGTATTTTAAATCCTCTAAACGCCCTCTGCTTTGGTTGACTTCCATAAATAGTTAATCCTATAGCTTTGTTGGTTTGTGTGTGTGTGTGTGTGTGTGTGTATACTGTATGCGGATGTGCATGTACATGTACATGAGTCATGTTTGTCATTTTAACAAGTCAAAACACAGACCGGCTCCTACGCTGGAATTCCCCCCAGTTTGGAAGAATAGCATCATTTGATAAAATTCTAACAGTCACTCTTTAAAAGCTGCTCTACTAACTCTCTAACACAAAATCTCTATTAATGTATCAGTGCTTTGTGGCCAGATTTTGCATATTGTTTTTTGCTGTTGCAGCCATAGTGTATCAACCGACCCTCATCACCCTTCTCTTTCTCTTTCTGCCAGCCTGCCAGCCATCATGTGGCACCTGTGAGAATGACTTTGAATGCACAGCATGTGGTGGGTCCTTTCTCCTCAGCGGCAGGCAATGTGTGACCACCTGTGAGAGAGGGCTGTTCCAGGACCACACACGCTGCCTCAGTAAGTCACCTGCAGTTTACATCTCGTTCACTTTTATTGTATTTCTGTGATAGTGTTTACTTCTTTGTTTTATAATGCTTTCTTACCAGCTTTAAAAGAGAGTGCGTACATTACATCTCAGCAGGTAGCTCATGAAGGAAAGTTTGGCAGTAATACTGTAACAACATGGTATTGATGAGTTTGTGGAGCTATCATAGAAATGTTGCCCAAAATCATGTATTAAATTAAATATGTATATATATATATATTTAATTTAAACAGATATTAAATATAATGATGTGGTGATAATATTAATATTAAATATAATAATGTTTATCTATTTTTTATTTATATAATTTATGTATATATTCACTACCTTTCAGACATTTGGGTTTACTGTTATTTGATGCATTTTTTATGCAGCAAGAATGCATTCAGTTGATCAAAATCAAAGTAAAGACATTAGAATGTTATTTAATTGTAAATAGGTTCCTGTTGAACAATGATTCAGGTTTACTTTATTCAACATTTTTCAACTTTAATCATCTGGGAATTCTAAAAATGCTGAAGTTTTCCATGAAGTTTCAGCTTTAAACACTAAAGTAGAAAACAAAATCATATGTAATAATAAAACTTTTCACTGTTATTAAACGATAGTCTTTAATTGATCTAAGTTATTTAAATAATTTATTTAAAAATTGTGTATTTATTTTTTATTATAGACAAGCTGCAATTTATTTAGAGATTAAAGATAATTTCATTGTTATATGTAACACTGGACCACAAAACCAGCCATAAATCTTCTGAAAGTTGAATAAATGAGCTTTCCATTGATGTATGGTTTGTAAGGATAAAACAATATTTGACTATATAACTATAGTGAATATTTGAACTATTTGAATATCTGGAATCTGAATGTGCAAAAAAAAAAAAAAAAAAAATTCGAAATTTTGAGAAAATTGTCTTAATGTTGTCCAAATGGAGTCCCTACCAATGCATATTACTAATTCCAATCAATTTACAACACATCTTTATGGAACATGATCATTACCTCAATGATTTTTGGCATAAAGGAAAAATCGATAACTTTAACCCATGTGGGACTTACAACTGGTTTTGGATCATATACTCTATATGAATTTATTGTTCATTGCTGAATAATAAAGCTGTATTCATTACCTCAATAAGCAAAAGGGCCCATTTTATATATTTAGTTGTGGAATTCCTATTGTACGTTTTTCATCATGTTAGCTCTTAAAGGTCAATTTCTCCTTTGTTATTAAAGCCAGATGGAGCATTACAGCACCTGCAGTGCATTCACTCCTTGCATAAGAATCAACCTCAATATGTAGGTACCTGGTCTTGACAGGCTACCTGCCTATAGCAATCCAATCTGGAGGGAATCATGCATTAGTGACCTGCTAACTGGTCTGTGACTGGGACCACTAGACTGTACAGCAATTACCCCAGTCCCCACTCTCATGCAATTTCACACTTTAATAAGCCTCTCCCACAGATTGGACCACATTGTTCCACAAGTGACAAGATGGAGAAGAAATATCCAGCTTAGGCTGAGCCCATTATAGAAGATTTAGTGAGAATAAGTCTTACTAAGCAATTGAATGTGGAAGATTTTTATTGTTGCCAAGCGATAACGATTCATCCTCTTGTTCCACTCTTTGAGTGCACATGCAAATGTTCAAGAAGTTAATTAGCTAAGCTAAAAAATGAGGGAGTCTTAGAGGAAGCCCTTCATCTTCTGTTCTCTTCTCTGCCTCTCTTTGTCTGTGCCTTTCTCTTCTACTTTTTAAATGATGTTTTAAGACAGCTTATTTTAGCTTGCGTAACATACAAGGTTTTTTTTTATTGTGAAACAAAATGCTAACAGACCTTACCAAACACTTCTTACATGCCACAACTATATCTTAAAATACTGTATATCCTTTCACATCTGCAGCATATCAAAAAGTTGTGTAAAACCTTAAAGAGTTGTGCTGACAGACATGGCCAAGTGTTCTGTCATTAATTTTTCTTGCATGCCAAGCTTTTCCAAATCCACTAAACATAGTTACCTACTTCTCTTGTTCACACTTTGTTGTTGGCTGTCAAAATATTTGGTCCCGTTCCAGCTTCTCAGGGTTCCGGGCCAGTTTGGTGCCAGTGTGTGTGAGTTTGTGGAGAGGTGCCATGTAGAACCGTGAATGTTTCACACTGGGCGCTGAGCCCAGATTTGTAGTTTAATCCTGAGCACTAGACTCTACAAAGAATAAGAGAAGGTGTCTTGTGACCTTATTGCTGCACAACATAATTAGAGACTGTTTGCACAGATTCTGTGGCGTTTGTAACTTAATTTATAATCATTGTGTATTCATAAGTAGAAAAAATAAAACGTATTTGTACATAAATCTAAGAAACGTTATGTATTATGTTTTGTTGAGAAATGTTAAAATCGTTAATGGCAGACTAGAATAGAACAGCAGACTATCTTCTAGTGTTTGTTATATTCAGCCTCATAAACAGAAAGTAACAGAAGGAGTGCTCTGCTGGTCACTTGTTCCACATCTTTCTCTTTCTCTTTCTCTTTCTCTTTCTCTTTCTCTTTCTCTTTCTCTTTCTCTTTCTCTTTCTCTTTGATGAGATTTTAAAGCTTAAATGGAGCAGTTTAGTAAATTGAGTTAGTGCCCTGACTATGCAAATTTAGGTCACTTTTTTCTTAAACAAATATCTTGAACTTGCACCTTATGAAAAACCCTCCTTCCATATATACCCAAAGGCCAATCAAGCTTTTCCAAATATTGGAAATCCATGACCAGCTGGTGAAAAAGATTTGGTCTAAATATAATTTGTATTTGGTGTTTTTGCTTTAGAAATCATTCGGTATTGGAGTAGACTCTTACCATCTTATGATTATAAAATACAATTATTTTAGTAGAGATGCATTTCTGTTATGTGTGTTATGTCCTTCAAATCTTGAGACTTTCTTTATATGTGCAAGTGTGTTGTTCTGGCTTTTTTGTACCTTCTACAAACTCCCTAGGAAAGGTCATCTTTTGTTTTTCAATTCAATCAATGTAAAATCACTAGAGCATAAGCTAACCTTGTAATTCTAACTTGTTTGTCTTGTTTAGTTGGATTTTGAACGTTTTGTTGACTTCTTTCTCTTTAGGTTGCCATGACTCCTGTTTATCTTGTCGGGGGGCGGGGCCTCAGGACTGTTTGATATGCTCAGACCCCTCCCACTTACTGAAGGATGGATTCTGTGTTTGGGATTGTGGTCCAGGCTTTTATGCTAATCAAGGCAGCTGTTATGGTATGATGGGCAGCATTCACACTCTGTGTGATTTGTTTTAATTAAAACATCTTAGTTAAACATTAAAGGTTTGTTTAAAACAATGTTTAAATAAAATGTTTGTTTGAAATTAGATATTTTACATTTTTGTTTTAAAGCATCTGGTACAGCATGCACAATATTTTGCCTGGTTTTGTCCATTTTTGCAGTCTGAAGGAGTCGTCACTAGTTGCCAAACATCAGAGCCAGGCCACAGATTTTTAGCAGCTGGAGTTGATAGATTTTTTCAGAAATTGCCCAGTGTATGATAGGCACAGATTTTATCTTCAGACTATGACTCCATCCAGTCAGAGGATATCAAGCATAGAACACATATTGTTTTTATTTGTTGTGCATCTCCTATAAATGACACATATATTTCTGCATGTGTTCACAACATTGTGAATGTCCCATAGTGAATGATGTACAGTCAAGTTTTATTTATTTATTTTTTAATCTGTTCACATCTTTAAGTTGTGTAATGTATTCCAGCCTTATAGTGCACTCATTATTACTTTATTATTATTATTATTATTATTATTATTATTTGAGTATAAATAGGAATTATTTAGATTTTGCGTTAGATAGAGGTCACATTTACTAGTCAGATTGTCATGGCACCTTAATGGCCTTATTACTTGTCTTATCACAGCTGGTGATAATATCTTGCCAAGTAGAGGCAAAAGCCTGCTTCAGAAATGTCACCTCGGATACCTTTAAGCTTCACCTTGACAACCTTACAGCAAATGCAGAATGACACTCTAAATGTGTATTTTTTTACAGTAAAAAAAACTTACACATCCATGGGAGTTTTTTTGGGTTTCTGTATGGGTAAAAATAGCCTGTGGTTTGAGCATTTTAAATCTTGCATTGGCATGCTAACTTTGAGAGTACTGAGGCTTTTTTGCATGAATTTGTTCATTTTTGAATGTGATTATCTCTCATTGGGATATTTTAGTCATTAGGCTGTACTGTTTTTTTTATCCAAATGTTAGTTGTCTTCTTTATACTATACCTATTCATGCAATACTTTATATCCTGTTGTAGCTTGTGACCCTTCCTGTTCAACCTGTCATCCCGACAACCCCAGCTGCATGAGCTGCCCCCCTGAGCATGCACTGCATCAGGGGAAATGTGTACCGCAATGTCCACCACAATATTACCACAGTGACCATGGCCATTGCCAAGGTAAAAAGTTTTATTTTACTCTTTTAAGATTTTCTTTACACCTTAAACAAACTCATAAATCTCTTTTCTAGCAAATTGGGGGAAAAAAGAAAAAAAAAATTCTGAAACCTCTTTCTTTGGAAAGTTTCCCTGTCATTTGGAGTCAGTCCCTTGATATGTCTACCTTTTCTCAGCAAAACCATATGGGCTAGAAAATTGGCATGTCTCTGTGTTAGTTTGATTTATGATTTTGAGTTTAAAATGATATATTAATACAGTCAAGTCTGATCCTGTGGTGTGCAGTTCATTTGCATTTATTTTTTTGGCAAGCACTTTTCTATCTAACCAGCTCGTATAAAGTTCAGAGGACATTTGTAGGTAGCAAAACAACCACAGTACCAAAACTTGTGATGTGTTAAAGTACTCGCTTTTTGATTAAATTGGCCCTGAAAGGTTATAGGTTACAAGAGGTCTGGGTTGGTTATTTTTGCTCTCATCTCATGGGATTTCTACTGAATCCACTTAATCTATGCTTCTGTTGTTCTTCCAGCCTGCCACAGTTCATGTGCGTCCTGCTCAGGGCCAGCTGTGTCTCAATGCACCTCCTGCTCAAAGTCTCTCATCCTGAACCAGGGCCAGTGTGTGGAGTCCTGCGGAGAGGGACTGTTCTCCAGAGGGGGACACTGTCACAGTACGACTGCATTTCAAAAAATCTTCCTCCCACTGTTACGCAATTATGTGGTGAAAACTGGGTCATGATAAAAGAGGATAGATCAAAGATGAGCTGTCCTGACGAGTTCTTGGGTAATACTTAGCAAAGATTTGATGCGACCACTAACTAAATGATGCAATGCATCATTAAAAATGTATTAAAATTTGGTCCGAATTTTAAAGAGACCCAAAACTAAATAGAGGAACAAGTTGCTTGTAGTTAGATCTATAGATCAATAGACCGAAATACAGTATGTTGGGGTAGTGTGGAAAGTGAGGATTTTTGTTACCTGTAGTCATTTAAGTGTAGTTGTCCCTTGCCCTGGCATGTCAGTCAGTACTGCATTGCAGGTGGGTGAGTAAGTGTGTCCCGAATACAGATAACCTACTCTGACTCTGTGTAGAGATTCAGACTATTTGTTCACAGAAGTTTGTGTGTTATAGACTGGATGTGTGGTGAAATAAAATATGGCTCTAGAGAGAAAAATGCATTACTCTTCAAAGGTTTAAAGAAATAATACTTTTGTTCATAAAGAATGCATTACATTGAGGGAAAATATGCAGTCATATATAATGTTACAAACGGTTTCTATTTCAAACAAAAAAAACAGTGTATTCCACAATACATTGCTATTTTCAACTGTGATAATAAGAAATAAGCATATAAATAAATTATATATAAATGATTTTTGAAGGATCATGCGACACTGAAGACTAAAGCAACGGCTACTGTAAATGCAGCTTTACCATCACAAGACATCAATATTTAAATTATATTTTTGTAGAACCGTCAAATGATTAATCGCCATTAATTGCAAAAAATGGTTCACATAATATGTGTGTACTGTATATATTTATTATGCATATATAAATATCGTTTATATATTTAATATATGTATTGAATGTGTTTTATAAATATGAATATTTCAAAATACATGCTGTATGTGTGTGTGTCTTTATATGAATAAGTAATTAGTACACACACATATGTTATAATAATTATATGTTTAATTTATGTAGCGCCTTTCCTAAGCTCAAGGACACCAAAACACAAATACTCATTTCAAGAAACCATTCCAGTCACTCCATGGCGCAAATTATTTAGACATAAAGATATAGAAACATAAAACAAATGAGACTATTACATATTGTAAGTTTGGGATAGTGTTGAATAAACAAATTTGATTTGAATTCGCTGAAAGTGGTGACTGTTCTGAGTCATGTGTGTATTTTACTTTTAAAACATGTAATGTTCTTTTTTCAGAGTGTCATTCATCATGTAGGGTCTGTGTGGGTCCGGACTCCTCAGACTGCATGAAGTGTGTCAAACAGGAAGAAGTTCTGCAGCCTCAGAATGGACGTGTCGCTCACGGGTCCTGTATGTCTGCCTGCAGACCACAGCATTACCTTGACACAGATCGGACCTGCAGAGGTAAGCAAACAAAACACAATTTTTATACTGTTCTCTGAAGACGAGGACACTTATGCTACCATTTTATTTCTCAGTAGCTCCCTGATTGTGAAGTGATGGCAAGATAAATGCTAGATAAATAAATGCACATGCCGTCTTGTTGAGTGACGCACTGCAGGTTGTTTGCACTAGTTATTCTCAATGTCTTAATCCTTGATGACTGAAGATCTGCACTTCACTCCAGATACACCAGGGCTGTTTTAAAATTTAACTACTGGCTAAATTCTGCCACAAAGTATTTGGAATTACATTTCATGAAAGTTAAAAGATTAAGCTGATCTGTGAGCCTTCATACACAAACACAGTATATGTTTTGCAAAAAACATGGTTTCGAGAGGATCGTGAACGCAATAATCACCCGCGGCTGGCAGCCGATTTCCTAATCAAGCACGTCCAATCATATCACCTCCCTTTACTATAAAATACCCCAGCTTGTATGTTCCCACATCTCGCCTTGATCGCATCCCTCCTCCTCCTCTTCTCCACCTTCTTCCTTATACCTCATGCCCGGGGGGCAGACGGCGAACAAGCCAAGCGCCGAACCCTCACCCTTGCTAGGGTTATATTCCCTAGGGTTCGGAGTCGGCCATTCTTCCGCCTCGCTCCCCAGACAGCTCGCCAAATTTGCGCTATGTTTTGTTCCATTTGATTACCAGGAAACGTGAACTCTTGAAAGAGATTAATGACATTAAAACAGCATGCAACATCTGCTTGAAGTTTATTCCTTGAGGACTGCAGGCTTTCTGTAGTACCACCAACACCTCACCCCCACAGCACTGAATAAAATTTACAGTTGCTTTAACAGTCACGTTGAATAGTGTCTGAATTTTACACATTGAATCAGTTCTTTATTTATGATGCTCCCACATGCTGAGAGCTTCACAGGGATAGAATTCTGACTCCAATAAGAGTCAAATGTGGTGTATAAAACTTTTATTTTTCAGAACACAATCAATTCGTTTTGCATTTTTTTCTGTTATTTTAAATGAATTAAAACCAATTGGTAACAAGGTTCTCTTGGATCGATGTTATCCTGATGCATATCATTTCAGAGTCTAGGTTGATTTTACAATCATTGGTTTATAAAAAGTTCATATTTTTGTTTTGGGACTCCTAAACAACATACATTTTCTTATAAAATGCACTTATTTTTACCCTATTTGTTTAATGAATTCTCAAATAATTTTGTTAAACAATTGATTTTTACATAACCCTCCAGTGATTGGTCGATTTTATTTAAAGTAGTAAAAAAAGTTTTATTTAAAGAGCTTATAACACTCCAAAAATGGCACCTAGTGGCAAATAATGAATTTGCATTTTCTAGAAATTTCCCACGGTTTGGGATTTGTTTTTTAAAACAACTTGTTTAAAAAGATTCAATCTCGACTTTACTACTAAATTTTGCAGGATGTTTTCATTCACTTGAAGCTGTGTTACACACTGCATAAAAGGTAATTGTCAAAAATCCATAGTAGGTTCACTTTAATATATCTAATTAATTAAGAATAACTTGCTTTACGATAATTTTTTTATTGATAGTGCCTCATACAGAATGCATTAACAAACTAAAGCTAATTGTAAAGCGTTACCAAATCAATAAAAAATGCTATATTTTTTTAGTTGACTTAGAGCAACAATATTTTTCTATCATTTGTGAGAAAATGGCCAGTGAGCTGTTCGTTCAATGGGTCCACTGTCATGAAGCTCACTGCTATAATAATGACAAGTGCCTCTTTCTTCAATGAAGACCTTTGTGTTGAGCCAGCATGCTCAGACAAAATGTAGAGCTTCCTCCGGGCTACTTGTCTGGAGTGTGTGTTTGAATGAGTGTGTGTGTGGATGTGCTGATGGATCAGATATCATGCAGAGGAAATTCCAGTCTCTAAATCCCTCTAAAGGCAGTCTCTCTACAGACCTCTATATGTTTGTCTGTTATTCTCACTCAGCGGGGTGATGAGAACCATAAATGATTAGATTAGAATGTGACTGTGTGATTTGACAGCAAGAGTCTGTTTAAATCATTTAACATTATTATTATAATTATTATCAACCATTAAAACCTTTACCGATAAACCATTATTCTTGCATAAAAATGATTTACAGATCAGTTATGAAATATCATGGAATGTTTGTTCATACATGTTAAAGGTTATTGGTTAGTTAAAGGTTAGACTTAAATGAAAGTAATTGTAATGATATAATATACAAGTGTGATTAACTAGTGACATTTCAGTGTGGTTGTGAGTGCCCCAAAGAATCCAAATACCTTTTAGGTCTATTTGGACCAATTCTGTAGTATCCTATGTGGTGTGAGTTTAAAATCAATTCAAAGTTAATCAAAGAATTCATCCCATCACTGTGAACCTTTAAAATCATGTAACGTATCCAATATCCTGGCTTCATTTCAGAACACACCCAATGGGCTTAAATGTCATTTTAAAGAAAAATGATCAATATGTGAGGCCTTTAGGCATATTTATTGTGTGTCTCTGAATTGCATTAAAAGAAAGCTTAGCCCTGTCTCCCATTCACTCAATAGAATACAGATTGTCTGGGTTAGTATTTAGCACACCTACTATTCTTCTTTAGGGAATGCTCTGACTTACTGGGGTAGATAAGCCCTTTTGTTCTGATTGACAATGAAACTTGGCTTAACAGACAAATAATTTAAAGACAAGCGAATGATTTGGGTCGCAGTGGAGGATAGCTGTTGACACCTGTGTCCTAAGGGCTTTGCTCCAAATCAAGAAGACTGTCAAGAGCCTCTGTGTGTTTGTATTTTCCAGTGATTATGTATGTTTGTGTGTGTGTGTGTGTGTTGTCTGCATGTGTCTGCCAAATGTCTCTCACATTTAATCTAGAGTAGTGGAGACGAGTCCAGACTTCACGCCTGTGACAGGCTTTCTTATTGGAACCCACTGTTTTCATTCAGCTGTGTGCACATGGATCAGATCTCTGACTGACAGCCTTTTTAGAGCAAGTGCACTTTGTCTACATATACAGCTTAAAGGCAGATAGAGCATCATTTCTACAAAATGGTTGCCCTAAGCCCTCTGATGCATTCAGCTTTCTGATTTGTCTAGTGCGTGTGGAGTGCTGTGGAGTTTTATATATCAGTTTTTGAAACTTGTCCATGCTATGCTGTGCTATGTTGAAACACATTTATTGTGTGTGTGTGTGTGTGTGTGTGTGTGTTTGTGTGTGTGTGTATATATATATAGAAATAAAATAAATTAAATTAAATTAAAAATCTTTTTAACTTTAAACCTTTTTTTAGTTATTTAGGTTTTTTTATTTTATTTTTGAAATAGAAAAACAGAAAACAAAACAGAAAAGCAGTAACATTATTAAGTATTTTAAAATGTCAAATATCTATTTTAATATAATTTATTCTTGCAATGACAGATGAGTCTACAGGCTTCCTTTTTATTTTTATTTTCTTGAGGAGAATCCTTTGATTCTGAAAGTTCAATTAATTTAAATTAAATTATAATGTATCTTTGCTGTATAAAAGTATTTACTGTATCTCTGAAAAAAAATCTTTCCAATGTCAAACATTTGAACAACATCATTATATTATATTGGTTTATACAGTAACTTCTGACTTTGTTTACAACACTGTGACTAATATAACACTCTTTTTTTATCTCTCTTACAGAATGTGACATCTCATGTTCAGGCTGCACTGGGGGAAGTTTCCAGGATTGTACTTCCTGTATATGGCCCAGTGTCCTTCATCAAGGGCAGTGTCTCGATAAATGCCCCTATGGTTTCTATGTTCAGGACCATACTTGCCAAGGTGTTTTTCGGGTGCTATTCTGTTTTGTACTGAAGGCTGTGTCCCTGTGGATTCATACAACTCAGTAGATTCTTCCATGAATGTAATGTAGTTCTTTTGTCTCCCTTCAGCGTGTCATCCATCATGTAAGGAGTGTACGGGCTCATCTCAGGCTGACTGTTCTGCTTGTCCAGCCCACGCCAGTCTCCATAACGGCTACTGCAGAACCAGCTGCCCTGAGGGCCAGTACCTGAATGCTGTGGGCTACTGCATAGGTGAGTGAAAATCAATCTTCCCATTCTTAAAATACTTCCATGTGACACCTTTGATCTCAAGTCAGTGCACCAGCTTGGGTTTAAGGTGTTTGATGGGCACATTTTGCCTTCAGGGGAGGATTGTTGTTCAAAGGGCATGTCAGCTATTGTTGTAAAGTTAATACCAAGAGTATGTAAATGGGGAAATATGTTAAATCTTTTGCAGAATGTGCTCTGAGCCAGTTTTATTTCTGAAAACTAGACATTTGTGTTATCTTGTTATTTGGGCCATGATAAAATGTGGCTGAAGTACCAGTCTGTGTCTCATAAAAGAGGAAGTTTTGTGCAGTAAATATGAGGAAACAAATAGGAAGCTGTATAAGGAGGAATTCTACACTTATCTACACTAACAGCTAAACGTGACTGTCATTCAAAGCAGCACAGTTTTCAAATAAAAAGAACAAATTGCAATATAGAGTGTTTAACAATAAATGTAAAATTATTTCACAGATTATTAAAAATCATTGTTATATACTGATTTAGTTTGCAGTTAAGTAGCTTATTTTTTTGTAAACTCATACTTAATACAATAAAATTAACAATAGTTGTCACATTCTTTAAAAAAATCCTACTGACCCCACATTTTTTAATATTAATATGGATGTAATAAAGATATTGATATATCTTAGATCACTAAAACATTTTTTTTCAGTCACATTTTATTTTATTTTTTAAGGTCCAATTCTCACTGTTAACAAACCATTAAAGGTGCTCTATGCGATGTTGCATGATTTTCATATCATATGCATCACCCCTTGATCCTCTTGCTGTCTGCCCTCTGAATACATTGGGAAAAAACACGGTTTTTAATTTGATTGTACAGCGTGAATCTGAGAGTGGGTTAGCGGAATGTCATATACATTTATTCACCGTACACTTTGGGTTAGCACCACCTTTTGTATCAATGCGCATTCACGGCAGTTACAGAATCACTGGGGGAGGGGGGAACTTGCTCTGTTTTGTTTTGTATTTACGTGAAACGTCAGCGGAAGTGACGTCAAACAGCATCGCGTAGAGCACCTTTAACTATGACCTTACCTCAATACACTATTAATTAGATGTTTAATAATAGTTAGTTAAGATAGTTGCTAAGTTTAGGTATTGGGTAAGATTAGGGTGTAGAATATGGCTATGTGCTTGTAAGTGCTAATAAGCAATTAGTTAATAGTGAGAATCGGTCCCTATGCTAATATTTTACACACTTCTCCTCATGAAACATGTTTATGCATATGCTACCTCTATTTTTAGAAAATAATGGGCCATTTAAAACCATTCTGTGTGCTGTCTAATGTGGTGTAAAACTGCATTAGGATCTTTTTTTATAAGGTGACCTGCGTGATTTATGTAACAGTAAAAAAACTCAAAGCTTGAAGATTGATTTTGAAAGGGCTCAGGTTGGATAAGTTTATGTCCTCTAAATTTGTCCTTGCTGTTGTAAAAGTACTAGTGGAATCATTGTGAAAGACTTTGACATTGAAATCAAAATATATGAGGTATATCTGAAAAACACCAAAGATATCCTAAGACAGTAAATATAAGGAGTTGTTATTGTCAACATGATGAAATATACAGTATGTTTGCTATGTAAGAACATTTATAATAAGCTTATTGTTTGTTTTACAATTTATCAGCGCTCCTATTTTTATTATATGCTGAAGGTTACAGCAGCGCTTTTTACTGTTTGAGTAACTTTTTTTCAGAAACATCACAGTTCTCTTTTTTTTTGCTTAGATCTTGTTGAGTCAATAAAGCATGAACTATATGTATAATTCAAAGAATCTGTACCGATGCCCGTGTATTATCACTCAGCTTGAGAAATGAGCCAAGAAGGATTTTCATTGGTTGATATGCATCTCTTTATTATCAGCGCCCTCAGCTTGTCCATGGCATTAAAGCCAGTCTGCTCTCAAAGCTGATAAGGAGTGAGAGAGGATATGCAGAAAACACAGTGTTTACTTTTACACCTTTAGAACATTTTAAAGATAAGAATCCGATAAGATCTTTTTTCCTCCATTTCCTGTCTTAAGCTTGGGATGTTCTTATGGATATGCATAATAATGTATGCTCTGCGTCTGTTTGTTTTTCTATCAGAGTGTGAGGAGGGATGCCAGCGGTGTGTGGCAGACCTGCAGTCTGGTTTTGGCACTGTGTGTTTGTGGTGTAAGGTTCCCAGGATGCTGCTGCTGGGAGATCACTGTGTACCGCAGTGCCCACCCAAATACTACCGGTGGCATGGAGCTTGCAAAAGTAAGTTAAAAATGGGGAAAAAGTGAATTTAGAGTAAAAAATTAAATGCATACCCACAACCAGATGTACCCTACACGATTAACTGCATTATTACACAGAAGAACCCAGATTACGCAATAACATACATCTAATTTTTTACCATGAAATGGCTTATTCTAGATTCGCTCATTTTGCGTTGTAATTATAATGTACAAAAAATCTGATTTGCGATGAATTTGTAAGATAATGCAACGGCAATATGTAATGCTACAATCATACTGAAAGATTAATGCATGAAATCATATGTCCACATGACATTTAGATAATCTTTATGAATAAATAAAGGTACCAATGGAGCTTCGCTGTCCTGTTTTTACAGAACTTGCCTCGCTCGCTTAGATTATTTATACACAGTCATAAATCAATCTGAAAAGTAGGCCTTCTGTTCAGTCTGTAAAATATACGGTTTCGGATTAATTGATTAAAGAGGGAAAGATTTTAATGGACAAAATGACAACCCTGGCAATTTTTTCAAAGCCTTTTCAATGTATGTTCAAGTGCAACCCTAATCTACATCTCACAATTACAATTCATCACATCTTTCACCACCATGCCTTCCTCTGAGAAAAACATGTGCTACTTTATTTCCAGCTTTGAGTTTCATTATGTAGATTGAGCGTCATCAGTCACACACAGCGTCTAATCTCAGTGCCAGCATCGTCTTTATACACTTGTTTGTCATTCTACATGATCTCTCCATGTAATATAGCCTGAGCCTCTGTTTTCATAACCCTGATGCAATTACCTGCGATGCTTTGAAAGTGGCTCCTTTGCTGACAGTGTAGATGAGACAGTGCATTTGTTTTTATTAGGGAGTGTGATGTAGTGCTTGGCTTTAATGCAGAATCTTTTAAGATGCTGATGCGATCTATAAACTATTATGACCTTCTTTAATTGTCTGGTGATGTCAAGAGAGTGTGTGCAAAAGTCTTTATACGCCAATGTGCATATGAAGTCTCTATGTGCGTTAAAGGCAAAAGATTAATAATGGAATTTACTTCCACTAAGTGTTGTCAAGTGTCTTTGCCCTGTTTGAAGGTGATCTGTCACATTGACAGCAGGCTTAAAGTCACATGTGAATGGAAATTTCAAATGTTGCATGTTTTCCTTCAAAGTCTTCTGTCTTTATAATACTGTCATGAAATGTGAATGTCCTTGGCAACAGCTCTGATTAAAATGTCAAAATGAATACAAGTGTTGCTCTATTTTTCAAGCTTCTATGGTTTTGATAACCTTTATCTGCTAAAACTGAGTCCTGTCTAAATCAGTTGTGTGCGTATTTTATAAATATTTAATACAACAGCAGTGTAGGTGTAAATGAAGCCTTACTTATTTATTTATTTCCAAAGTTGAGAAATATTTGACGTAATTATCTGGTCATTCTTACTGTTCCGTGCCTGTATTCTCCAGAATGTCACTCTTCCTGTGAGGAGTGTGGTGGGGAGGGTCCTAACTCCTGTACTTCCTGTTTGGCCCCTGAGGTTCTGGCCCCATCGGGTCTCTGCAGCCCTCGCTGTCCAGCTGGATATTATGTTGATGAAAACCGGGTGTGCCAAAGTAAGTACACATTTAGTTAAAAGGTTAGTTCACCCAAAAAGGAAAATTTTGTCATTAATTACTGACCCTCGTGTCGTTCCAAACCCATAAGACCTGCGTTTTCTTCGGAACACAAATTATGATATTTCTGATGATATCAGAGAGCCATCTGACCCTCCATAGACAATCCAACATCAGTGGAAAAAGTCCATATGACATCAGTGGATCAGCCTAATTTATACGATGCTATGAGAATACTTTTTTGCGCAAATAAAACAAAAGAGAACAGTACAAAATAGTAAAAATGGCAGTTCATGACTCCTTTAAAGTGCATCTGACTGTCTGATAAATATTGGTTAAATGATTGCTCTGTGTGTGTTTCAGTGTGTGACACTCAGTGTCTGAGCTGTGAGATGGCAGGTGTGTGTACGTCATGTAGAGATCCAGCTAAAGTGCTTCTGTTTGGGGAATGTCAGTATGAGAGCTGTGCTCATCAGTATTACCTGAACACCACCACACGCACATGCAGAGGTGAGTCTCGGCCTTATAACCTTGATTTACAAACCTGATACTGTCAACCATTTTTTAAAAAGACTGATCCTGTTTTGATACACTGCTCTAACTTCTTCTATCTTTGATGTGTATGTCTGTATTTATTGCTTTTGTACTGCTTTTTTGTTGCTTCATAAACATGAAACTTTTATCAAATAAAGGCTGGAATTCACTTCACAAATCTCTCAGAAGGTCATAGAGTATGATGAGCTTTTTCTGAAATTCATCCAGTCGTAGGACAAACATGTTTTGATATTTTGAGGCGATTTTAGTACACACATTGTTTTTGTTTGTCACATGTCTCCTAGCAACAAGGCGAATGTTTCTGCTGGATTTTGTTGTGTTCAGAATGACTTGAAAGTCTGGTAGCGATGCCCAGTTTTTCTTTGTAATAACATACAAAGTTGGCAAGTCTTTGATACGCGTTGGCCAGTCCATTGTATCTAACAGACATACTCACACAGAACAGCGGGGACAAATGGGATGCATCTGTTTTCTAGTAATTAAGGTCACATATATAGAAGATTACTGTGGAGACTGCAAGAGAATTGCAGAGAAGATTATTTTTGTTAATAATTGCGAGTGTGTTCAGATCTTAATATGGTGTGGTTTGGGATTTGGATGTTGAACTAGACCCCTTACCGTGAGACCTTGCTTTCATTTTTGATGGGATTTGCAGAGGAGATCAAAAGGAGATACTGTAGAGATTAGTTTTCGTCCCTTGAGTTTTTGGATGTTTGTGTGTATGTGTGTGTGTGATCTTAACTGAAGCAGAAATAGATAATAATAGTGGGCATATGAATGCTTTATGAATGTTTACTCTTGCAGTACAGTAAATGAAGGTTACCTTGACAATATTTGAAGGGAGCACTTTAAAAATGCGACACATCATTGTTGTTTGTGTCTTTATGGATGGGTAACGTGAAAAAAGAACACACAGACAAATGTGCTGCTTTTATACACATCACGGATGTAGTGTTGGATTTAGTGTTAAATGAAGTTAACCACTGTTCTTTTCAGCTAAATGTTTTGGGAGGATGGTTTTGGTGAATGAGGGGAGAGATGATGAGGTTATATAGATAGAGCACAGAAAGAGCGTGATGGGGCGTTTTAATGAGCTGAGCTGATTCAGAGAGCGGAGGTCTGCTGGTGAGTTATCAAATGGTCGGCTAGCGCTCTTTAATAGATGATATGAGAACTGAAACACTATCTCTCTTTATCATTGCAAGTCAAGTCATGTATTGAAATCCCTTTTATTTAGTTTTTTTTGTACAGGCACTTTTTAAGCTTGGCTTTGCAAGTAGTTTCAGCCTTAGTTGCACTATCGTTTTTGGTTTTCATAAAATTCATAGTTTAGCATATTTTATTTAACATTAAATGTAAATAAAATATCCCTCATAAAATGTAAAATGGGTTTTAATTGGTACAGTTTTCCAGCCATGCTTAAATCAACAGCTATAAAATTATTAGGATTAATTGCAGTTAGTTTTATAAAAAAGAAGGGTCCGTTAGGAAGAATAGTCTATTCAGATTAGTTGAGCTGGGTTTTTAAATGGCACTTTCTATATTAATTAAATATTAAGGTGCTACCATGCCAACACCTTGTAGTTAGACTAATGAATTATTTATTCACTATACATAATAAATGTAACTATTTATTGTTCATTGATCTATTTTGTCTAATGCTAAAACATCTTATTGATATTATTTTGATTCATTTATGTGTCTAATCACATTTTGACCTAGTAGCTTTTAATCAAAATGTTATAGTGAAATGACATACTCTGTTGCAACTGACAATCAGCTACTGAAAATATCTTTTTTTTTCTTTTTTAGTAATGTATTTCACTCAGATGTACATATTTCAGAATATGCAAAAAAAAAAACATTGTATCCTATATTCATGCTTTTCTAGCATTGACTAGCGATACCTGTTTTAATATGGAGAAGCAGTTAATACACAGAACCTTAGATAATTGGCAAGCTACTCAATATTGCATGTAGTTTCGAGGAAAAATTATTTGTGACGCTGAACGCTATTTTGCGTAGCTTGTCAGTAATCTCTTGCTGCGTCCGAATTCGCATACTGCTTCAGTAGGTACTACATTTAAAACCGAACGTACTACTCGATCGTTAAAACAGTAGGTACTATATAGTATGAATGGAATTCAGACGTACTACATCTGCCATATTGATGTTGTCACGTGTCACGCGTCGTCACAACAGCGCGAAAATTTCAACTTTCAATAAGTCATCCGTTTATTTAGAGTGTGTTAAACAAGTGTAATTTAATCACAACAAACAACGTTTTTTTT
>JAUCNO010000795.1:4907235-4922718 GCA_032353835.1 Enteromius viviparus
CTACGAATTCGGACATACTACTCGCCTCGCATGCTGTTTTTCGCATACTATATAGTAGGGTAGTAGGCGATTTCGGAACGCAGCATATGGCTCTGTGTATTAACTGCTGCTCCATTCAAAAACAGGTGATTAAGATTTACTGCTAATCAAGAAACCGGCTTTACTGACTAGATGTACATGAATATAGCATGCGATATGTCTTAGCTATGATAACATATTTGTAGGGCATTTAAACACTTGACTTTGTGTGTAACTTTAACTACAGTATAATCACAATAGCACAGCCTCTCATATTGCTTTATTAGTAAAACATTTCTTGAAAGTTCTCCATTCCTGCATGCAATAATGTTGTTGGACTTTACATAATGAATCAAAAGTGATTTTTTATCATGCATAGCCATGAAAGCACTGTTTTTTTTCCTGAACAAATGAAAATCTTAGTTTCTTTCATGCAGTCTTATCATTGTCTCAGGGCCTTTTTTTCTTTTTCATTTGCTCTTATTTTGCTCTCTTCCTCAATCACACTTCAATTCATCATGTTTTACTTCTATATTCCTCCCACTCATTTTCTCTCAGAGTGCGACTGGAGCTGTAACGCATGCCGAGGACCCCTGCGTAGTGACTGTCTGCAGTGCATGGAGGGATACGTCCTGCAGGATGGCATTTGCGTGCCAGGATGCTCACTGGGATTCTACCAGGATGCTGAGAGATGTCTGAGTCAGTCATCAACAAAAATAACGACCTCATTATGAGTCCAACCAATCAATTTTCCGACTCAATAAACTTTGACAGTCCAATCTCTCAGTCAGTTGTCACAGCTGGGGAGGAAGGCAGACCCACTAATGTCTGCTGTATAGCGCCAACGTCAGTCGCTGCGTTATAGCCAAGGTTTAGTGGAAGTTTAATGGGTTGATTTCAAATGAGGCTGTAAGACAAGTCTATCAGCAATGTTGTAGATTCAAGAAGTTCCAGGCTCTTACTTAAAATTCATTTTGTTGGTCTTACTGTAGATATCAGTCTGTGACTGGAGAAAGTGAATTTTAAGTGAATATTAATTAAACAGCATTATCCAGTTATTGTAGCATGTAGTATTTAACGCACTGATAGTAAAGCTGTTCAGCAGAATACAACAGAGGAAACTAAATACTTACAGTATATTTACCAAGTACTTATAATTGAATAAATATTATATATTATATTATTATATATAAATATTTTGATTTGAATGAATGTATTAATAAAAAAAATGTTTCTAGAATGATTTCTAAAGGATCATGTGGCCCTGAATATAGAAAGAGCGCAATTCCAAAACAGCGAAGATGGGCATAACATATTAACCAATGAAATATAGAGCAACGCAAATAAGCGTAGTCGCAAATAAAGAAATAAACAAACCACAGTATGTTCAGAAAAATGCAGGGTTGCAAGAATTTTTGATAGAGCAGGTATTGCATGACTCCTAGTTGAGGGTTCCAAGTCATCTTTATTTCCTGAAGCAAAATAAAAAATAACATTGTTTGGCAAATGATGGGTAATGTGTTCTTCTGGCATTCCAAATAAATTCCACATACATGTGGAAAAAATCTTCTCCCTTCTGCCACATGTTCTCTGCAGTGCCGACTCCTAGTAACAACAATTACAGCTATTTCAAGCTCAACATGTTTTAAGACATTCTTTTTTTGGCTGTTTAATAATGACACAAATACCAATAATTTGATGAGCTCAAATTTTAATAAACTGCATTGCGTGGTTATTTTGAGTACTTTTCTATGAATGCCTATTCAATAAAATCAAATTCAAAAATGTCCACTTCTTTTCAGCACTAATTATTCCCTGTGAAGCTTTAGTAAATTCCCACAATACCACTTCAATGCCAAAATACTTTTTGCATAGGCTGTTAGTAAATCTGGCCCTTAATCTTCCTAACCCCAAATTTTAAATAGAAGTGTATTTTTTATATTTTTTTGTTTTTTAGTATGTAAAGTGATAGACAAAAACTTAGATCTCATTACGTATAAATCAAATTCCATGTCTTTATACTTTCTCTGCTTTATTTTTTCGATGAACAGGCTGTGATGAACACTGCGAGCAATGCCAGGTCCATGGCCGATGCCAACGCTGCCAGCTGCCATATGTCGTATTGAACGGACAGTGCGTGCTGGAATGCGGCAAGCGCTACTTTCTAGATGCCTCGACCCGTCAGTGCACCGGTGAGTGCTGTGAATCTAGTCTGGGAGGGTGATTGTGACTGCCTATATTGCCTATTTTGGCGTGTTTACAAGCTTGCTAATTTTAGAGGTGCTCAGTACAGTGTGACGCAGTTCCTTCTCGTGTCCTACCTGAATCTGATGACAGATTGTATGCTATTCCTTTCCCAGCATGCTCAGCTGGTTGCTTGGAGTGTGTGAGTGCAGGTGAGTGCCGCGTCTGTGCTGAGAACTCTTTCCTGAAGGGTGACCAGTGCATCCTGGACTGTGGTCATGGATATTACGCCGACCCAAAAACAAGGGCCTGCCATGGTAACCAAACTTCACATAGAAATAAGTGCTTTTATGGCCACAGTTTCTAATACTGTTAAGGCTTTTTGTACATCGCATCCACTTTTGTTTCTGCAGCAAACAGCCGTGCTCCGTCTATTTACATCAATGGCTCTTTGCTGGTGCCTATTGGTGGAGTTAAGCCTCTGGATCCGGCACTCCTGTCAATCAAGGATGCAGATAGCCAATCAGAGAGCATGTTGCTCCAGCTCCTTCAGCCACCCAGTAACGGGCATCTCATGGTCCTGGAGAATGATGTAGAGAGAGCACTGGACAAAGACGACACTTTCACCTTAACTCAGCTCAAACGTAGAGCTGTGCGCTTCATTCATGACAAAGAGCAGCCTAAGTAAGTATGTGATGGAATAAATCCAGTGATGTATATAAGTACAGGATGATATATGGAATCGTACAATAATTTATTACATGTTGTTTACTCACTATTTAAAGTTCATGTTAAACATTTCATTCCTCATCTTGTGAAATATCCCTTTAAGTTGCGTTCCTCATTTCCTGTGGGATATGGCCCATCTCGGTTTTGGATATTCAGAGGCTGTACTGGAGTCAAATGGCATTATATTAGGGCAAGAGGGTGTTGAGAATGTCTGTTTTGGGGGAGGGACTGAGTATGAGTAGTGTGCGCTAGTCATTAGCTTTAATTACCTCGGTGAAGTTGTTGAGGCATTTGACAGAACACACACACACTCCCCAGTGCTCAGAAGCCACAGCACTTTGTGATGATTGTGTGGAAGTCACTAAGTCAGGCTGACTGCTGACCTTCAGTTTTCTCTCAACTTTCTCACAGTTTATCTTCTTAATAGCTCTTCTCGCTTCCTATTGCTCTGTGGTTTAATTAACAAGTGATCTGTGTGCCCTTACACTCTTGTTCCTATTTTATTCCTCATCCCTCTTTTTCCCAAATGTATTACTTTTCCAGCTTTAATCATTTCTCTTTAAAAGCCACTCAGTCTTTTTCTAATTTTGGTGTATGCTTTTTGCTTCTCTGAGTCTTATTTATTGTATTTTTCTGTTGTTTTCATCCACTACACACAGGCACAAGTTCATTTTCGTCACAATGTGAAATGAAACTATTACTTCCCATCGACTTGGGTATTGTTTCGAGACTGAGCTATTAATTTAATTAAGACGTTATTTGCTGTGGTTATTTCAACAGTGTGGCATTATTTAATGTTTACCCAGCTGTTTTCTTTTAGCTTACCCCCACAGTATATATGATTTCAGGATTTGCAGCTAAATGTAGGCAAACCCTGACTCATTATTTGTATCCTTGAATCTATTTACAGCAGTGTAATGTTGGCTTGTTTTGCAGAAGTGGGCAGTTCATGCTAAGGGCAGCAGATCCTCAGCTGTTCTCCCAGCCTCAGAGTGTTCCTGTGTTGGCGCTTTCCCAGCAGGTAAATACACACGCACACACAAACACATCTTGTTGAAGAACGCTGAGTAATGGAGCATCATTCTGGATTCACCGGACAGAAAAAAAACACAAAGGAGACAGGAGACTGTGAGGACTAATGGTCTCATTTACTAATAATTATAATTGCATTAATTATTTCATATTTATATGCAAGGGAGTAACCTTGTTCTAATATTCTAAATGAGCGTGAACATAAAAAACTATAACCATATTAGGACTTTTCACACAACCTTGTCTTTACACCCTTTTGACACTTACTGCAAATATTTTACAGTCTACAAGACACATTCTCACTTGAGAGCATGTGTGATATCTTCAAAAGCAGTTCAAACATCATTAACAAAACACCCTATTTTTATTACAAATGTATTTAAACAACAGCATTTACTATTACATTTCTAAAATCTTAATTGTCTCTAAAGATGAAAAATTTCACACATTTTAGAGTAATAATAAACTCACTCAAAGCAATTATGTCATTATATGATAAAAAAAAAATAATGCCTATAGAGGACAAAATCTATTTACTCAAAGGACATCTTCATAAAATGATTTGATTTCTAAAGTCACCATATTGACCTAAAATGTATGGTTTTGCTTATGTAAAATTGGAACTTTCTGCCAAATTCTCATCTTTGCTTACACCCATAGTCCACATCCTTGACACAGATTGACTGGCCATTATCCATACTCTGAGGAGGGCATTATAGCTTAAACTGAGCCAGCATCTCCTCCTATTCCATCTCTCACTCTCTCTGTATTGCTCATTCCGCTGCAGCATTTAGTTACACTTTATAGATACAGTCTCCAGAGAACTGGCTGTGTCTTGTTGTCTGACCTCCACCAGCCCAATGAACACACACACACAGAGAAACCTGAGCTCCCCGACAGAAATCTAATGGATGTCATTGCAACAAATAACACCCAAAATACATTCCTGCCCCTCATGAACTGATAACAGCAACTCAAGACATCAGAGTGCTTCCTGCTGTTAAATGAGCAGTTATATCTGAGATATAGAACCTGTATCTTAAAGCAAAGAGAGAAAGGACATCAAATCTATTCCTACAAGAGAAAGAGAGTAAAAAAAAATGCAATAATAATCCCTCCCTGAGGGAAAAGATTGTCTTTTGAAAAAAATAAACCATTTACTCTTGTCTTTCCTGTGCAGCGGTAAACAAAAGTGTCCTGATTTTCTCCACAGCTCTGTGCAGCAGCATCCTAATGAATGTTCATTAGTGTGAATCGCTTTAAACAAAAACCGTATTGTGCATCAAATGCTTTGGTGTTAATGTGGACAACAAAAGTACGAATCTGCTTGCAGCATTTGCCATCTCCATTCTTTAGCTATAAAATTAGGCCAAAAATAGAAGAAGGAAGTCATGATAGTTAAATTAAGGTTGGATTCTCACAGAATTTTTATTCATTTGTGTCCATAGGAGTTCCATTTGGATCTCAAATGCGTCAAAATCAGCCTTCCATTTCCCTCATTTTCACACATCTTGTTTTTTATTTGAGCTACAGTACCCAAGCACTGATGGGACTCTCACCTCTGCAAGCCTTAAAGATGCACTAACTGATTTTTTCGAAACAATGTTGGAATTTGAAACCACCAAAAAAAACATGCCCATACCTCAACATGACCTCATCATTATTTTTTAAATCTCTGCCCCACTGTATGTACCCAACCATGGCTATGATGATCACAGAAACAAGTGAGGGTTGTGACACACAAGTGTATTCAAACAATAGGCAACACAGATAAGTTAAATAAAATGAAGCAAACCTATCAATACTTACCTATCAAACAGAAAAAACGCAACCTCAGCGTCTGATTCCAGGCCTTCACGCTCCTTCAGTTCTCTTCACTTCTAGAAAGCTGCTCTGATATTTTCACGGGTCCTACCTCGTGCCTGATCGTAACCCTTCTTTTCAATGTTTTGTTTCTCTGATATAATCCTCTGCACTTAAACTGAGCAATCTCTTCAAGATATGCCTCCTTACTAGCCTGGGCCCGCCCATACTTCCTGTGACGCTACATGCAAAGACTGAGCAGTCAGTCTTGCAAAGCTGCTGTTTTAGAGCATTTCAGATTCCCCAAAAAATTGGAACCAATGAGAAACGAGCTCCCACCCCCTTGGCATGACTGAGGCGGGTGTAATGCGATGACGCATCTGTTCTGCGTCTGAGAACCATTTCAAACTTTCTCTTTCCTCAAACCGTTTTCATTAAAGCTTGTATTTTTCTCTCTTTCACAGCCACCCTCTGTGATTACCAACCAAATTCTGTACATTAACTCTGGTGAAACAGCCATCATCAGCAGATCTATTCTTCACATCAGTGACCTCGATAATCCACAAGATGTTTTCATCACGGTTCTGGATGCGCCTCAACACGGCCGTCTGACACACTTACATGGTGATGTGCAGGTCACCCACTTCAAACTGGAAGACCTGGCTGGTGAGCAGCTTCAGTATGTACATGACGGTTCCAAAGGAGACCAGGACAGACTTCTGCTGCAGGTCAATGATGGGCACAGCTACCAGAACATCCTGTTTCACATCAGCATTGCGCAAAAGGTAGACATAACGTGTTTTACTCTTAAAAAAATGTTTTGCTAAGTGACAGTTCATATTTAACCTCATCGTAAATGTGCTATTTGTAGACTTACAATTATACACTAGTTACCTTATCATTATTTATTGACCTATCAATGTGTCATGTACTTTCATGTTAGTGTCAAAAATATTAAGTGCCAAAAAAGTAGGTCATCGGCTCCTATGAATTTTGGACATAGATGAAAGATTTTTGGCTAATTATGGATTCCTGCACTCCGCATGATGCTGAAACACCTTGATGATTGGGCCGTAGGCTACTCCTGAAATATTTATTGTTTTATGTGTTACTTATGATCATGATGAAATCACACAAAAAGAGTACAGCAAAGAAAAAGTGTAATATCCCTTATAACAGCTAAATATTTTTTTTAGTAATGTGCTAACAGGGATAATATAAAAGCCAGTTATCTGATTTCGCAAATAAAATGTTGCAAGATTAATACTAATATTAATACGTATTAATAAAGTATAAATAGGTCTTTACATGCTTTCAGGCCAAGACAGATTGGCTTTTAGCACCTGCAAGATTATTTATACATGAAATTCAGTTATAATTTTAGAAGGGATTCCCTTACAAGGTAGATTAATATATATGTGTATGAAACTACCTCATTAAAGGGTTTTAAACTAGAAACAGCTGAAATTAATTTACAGTGCGCAGGAAAGTACTAACTATACCTTAAAATACTAACATGTACCCTGTAGATATGGTACAAAGTGCACATTTTTTCTCACAGTGCAGGTGCATTGAGACACAATGGATAGATTCTGTGATAGACTGCAGTGTATAAAGTGTTTTTCACGTCAGGGTGAACACTTCTCTCCATCTATACACACTTATACAATCATCACCACACCGTTTAAGCTTGAAATCCCCCTTCCTGACTATTTGTCATGCCCTTAGCCTGCTGATGTCTAGACAGATTGCAGCACTTTGTTTGCTTTTCAAGCTCTGTCCACCCTTCCATACACCCTTATCCACATATCTCTCTGTAGTGTCATCCGATTACACCTGCCTTGTTCCCTGCTGCAGCCTGTTATCTATCCTAAGCGGCTTTTGACTAATGGAAGCCTTGTTTCGCAGCAAACACTCTGTTTGCAGATCAATAGCAAATCGTTTTATTAGTTGGATGGCAGTACGTTTTATTGGGCAGAATCGCATAAAGGCTGCATCAAGGTCTATTGCACTCTCTCAGCTACCAGTGAAAGGAAAGGTCACGTTACATCCGCAACGCAAGGTGTAGAGGTGAAGGCCGAGAAGGCAACTGTGGGTTGATGACCTGTTGGCTTTGGCTTTGGGAGCAAGGTCCCTGATCTTAAATACAGAATGTGCACTTCTGCAATGATGACAGAGGAATAAAAGAAGAAGCTGACTTTCAATTAGCATTTTCATGAGAAGTCATTTGGTGTTTGTGGTACTTGATCCATGTAATTGGTCAGCACTAGCGGATGATCTTTTATTTAACGTGACCTGGAGACCTCAAATACCCACATTCTACATCACTTTGCTCTCTAATTCAAAAGGGAAAGGGAAAGAAAGAAACAAAGAAAGGAAACATTGGCAGTAATTACTGTCACAGTAGAAGATCAAGAAGCCAAGAAAAAATGGTTTCTTGCGGTATCATTAAATTCCAGATCAGCCTAGTTAGTAGAGTAGGTTACACCAGCAACGTTTTTTCACTCTGAATTAAGTTTTGAGACTCTTTGGAAATAGACTATAGATTTGACCTATGAGTGAACTTTTACGTGAACACCTCGCTTTATAAATCCATCCCGCTCTTAGAGAGGTGATCAGGATCAGCAGGAAGGTGGTGGAAGGCTGCCAAGGTGTTTCCTCTGTGAATCTGAGCTTTCATCTCCCCACGTCCTTGAAGGTCTTTGATTACCCGTGAAGCGGATGATCTCATTCACTACAAGGAGCTCCTCAGCTACAGCAGCGTAAGGATGTTCAGAGCAGTGTTAGGATCTAAAGATTCCTGGCATAGCTATAGCTGAGTATGTATGATTAACAGGCGTCTTTGTGATCTTCTTGTGGCATTGATGTTTCTCAACGTAAAAGGCAAGAAAGGCATCTTCTTGTGGTTTTATAAAGATTAAACCACTGCATATCTGAAAAACGTCTTTCTAATGGTAAATTCTGAAGAAAAGTTTGAAGTTAGTACATTCAAAAAAGAAATTAATACTTTTATTGGGAACACTTTATTTTAAGGACGTATTCTCACTAAGAAATTGCTTATTAGTGTAATGTTCCATGTCTGTCTGGTCTCGTTCTCCCCCCTGTCTTTGTATTTTTGGTTTACCCTCATTATGTTTTGATTAGTTTAGTCGTCTCACCTGTTTTGCTCAGCTGCCCTCAAGTTTGTCTTATTAGTTCTGTGTATTTAAGCCATTGTCTTTTGAGTTCACATGATCGTCGGTTAAAGTCTTGCTGTCTTACACGATGTTTCTTGTTTGAGTTGCTGCCTCGTCAGTTTTTGTGTCGAGAAAATATTAAAAAGAAGTTTATTGTACTCTCTGTGGTCGCTGCTCCTTGCCGTGCTAAGAGGCACCGGCTTCTCACTCTCACAGCGAGTTCGTCATACATGACAATTAGCATGCGTATTGCTAGCATTTTGTTTAATTATTAGTACTTACAAAGCCAGTCTGAATCTGTCTAATCTTAAGTATTAACTAGAAATCTTTTGTACAAACTTAAAAAAGATGTCTGATAACACTTTATTTTAGGTTCTTTTAACTAGTTGCTCATTAGCATACTAGAATATTTTTCTTTTTATTGAGGGAAAAGTTTATAGTGATGAAGTGTTTTCTATTCTAAAGTGATACGAAAATTATGGTGTGCTTTTAAGAATTCTTACCTACTCCAAACATTTTGAACTGTAGTGTAGTAACCTAACTTTATGTTAAGGTACATGCTGTTATAAGATGCAATAAAAATATTTTTAATCTTAATGGTTCATTATGGTTTCCTCGTAGGTTGGCTTGGCTCCTCACCTGCGTTCAGTGCCCAAGACCTGGGTGAAAGAGGGAGGAATGGTACAGCTGTCTAAGAAGTGCCTCAATGCTCAGTTTCAGGGAACAAGTGACTCTGAAATCCTGTACACCATTCATTCTGAGAGCGGACAGCCCAAATACGGTATAATCATCATCTGCCTCTAGCAATCTTTACTCGGTCTCTATTCAATGCCATAAACCTAAAGGTAAAGTGCGTCTTTCTAAAGGTATCTTATATGTTTATGTGTCTAGGAGAGATTGTGCTAGTGTCTATGCCTGCTGATGGTCCTGTGGAGGCATGGCAGTCCTTCCCAGATAATCAGGATACCACACCAACCAGCTCATTTACACAGCAAGATGTTAATGAAGGGACTGTTTGGTACAGACACTATGGATCTGGGACACAAAGAGACACTTTTCAGTTTCAGGTGAGAGGCACAAAGTGATCATTAAATTTAACTTATGGCAAACAATGAAAAGAGCCCTTTGGCTCTGTATGTAAAGCAGTAGGTGCCCCTCAACCCTCTGGGGTCTGAGGTAATTTTGGGGCCCATGAGATGTTTGGACATGCTCTGATATTTGTGCTTTTTTCAGCTACTTAGAACATATTATTTACCAACCTGTATTTTTCTTGTAATCAGCACAAACTGCTCTACAATAATATGTGACTAAAATGAATTAACATGTTTGCATTTTTTAGGAAAAAATATTATGCATTGTTAGTAGGTTTTGTGAAAATAAAACTAGCTGAAATAAGACCATTTAACACATACTTAATAGTCCCAGTGTATTAGGCTAGAATATTTACTTCACAATGATGTGAAAATCATCCCACTTACTTTTTCAGAGAAAACAATATAGTGTTTTAAAATTTAAAAGACATGTTTTGTGGTTGAAAGCTCTAATGAGAGTGAGTGACAATGGGTCATTAGTATTCATTATAGTCACACCTAAAAAGACAAAGGCACCTCCCCTGATGGGCCATTAGCAGCTGTCACTGAGGCAGGTAAGAAATAATGTGAGGAGATGTGAGAAAAAAATGTTTTTTTAAAATGATTTGTATTTTATTTAAAACAAAGTATAATTAAAATATACATAATGAAGGTCAAAGACACATTATGTCACATCTAACAACAAAGATGTTAACAGGCTTTAAGTCAATCCTGAAAACAGATTCTGTTGAACAAGCGAAACCTGATATTTAAGTGTTTGCTGCTTCTTTTCAAAAAAAATAAAAGCTTGTTTCACCAGAGAATATTAGTTGAGGCAAACATGAGGGCTTCTGGAGGTCATCAGCGTGAGGAGACATTACAGACTGCTGTGATTCTGATCACTAAAAAACAAACAACAAAACATCTGTGAGCATGCTTATATCAGTATATGTACACACACACACAAACATAGATATATACATATATGTGTGAGGGCCAATCCGGGAGCGTTGAGGGCGGTCCCTCCCCTGCCATTGGTCCCGTCGCAGTGCATATTCTGGTTCATTAACATGTATTAAACAGTGCAGGGAAAGAGGGTCCCAAAGTCCGATATCTAAACTTTAATAAAGTTTAATAACTTCTTCCTGGTTACAAAAATTGATTTCTCCTGCTTAGAAGGCGATTCAACACTGTGAGATCTATCTTTTGGTACCTCTCATACCTATGTAAAAGAGCATCCTCTCTACGTCTCATCCATTTGTTCGTTCATCATCATCACACACACACACATTTCAAATTCAGAAATCATAATGGCAATACACGAAACAACATGGAATAGCAAACGTAAAATATGATACATATTAATTCTTTAGTGAAGCATGCAAACACAGATTTCCTATAGGTAGTGTCTCTTTGTTCTTGAGCTGGAAAAGTGCGCAAATGTGTGACCGGGTCATCCCAGCGCACATACGTGAAGACAGTTCCCAGCCCGTAAATCGGCTATTGTTTAGGTGAGAATGAATGCATGTTTTAAGTCCGCGGCTAGATTTGAGTTTTGCAGCTAGATGTCAAAGTTCACACTCAAAACCAGATGGCTGCAATCCAGTTGCAATGTCTGTTAATTGCGTTAGTGTCACGCAGTAGAGTAATTGAAGTCCATCATTCACGAGTTCGATGATTGGTCAGCAAATAACTCTTTGAAAAACTGTAAACCTGCCAGGGGGTGTCTTTCCCCCTTCCAAGGGAGGGTGTTCGTTCAGACAACTTGGCGCCAGCTCTACGTTGAGTCTGGTCTTTACGTTGTGCAGTGAGAAGATAAAATAATGATTCTGCATATTCTATGTGGTTGGTACCCCACATATTTATAAAATAGATTTGTGAATAGATTAATAATATGGTCTAAACCAGTGGTTCTCAACCTTTTTTAACTCACGACCCACAAAGCCAAACACATATGTTTCTGTGGCCCACTGCAAAAGAATTTAAACAATCCCGCTTTTTGTGTCAGGTTAACTAAGTACTCGGAAGCAAGGCTGTTAATTGTCTTTATTGAATAAATTGATAATGTATTGAATAAACAGAAAATATACATAAAGGATCAGCAAACTGGACATTTTTTATTATATTAACAATATTAAAATTTCTATTAATAATAATTGGCGGCCCCCCTGCAATACCGTCACGGGTTGAAAACCACTGGTCTAAACATTCTTAGACTCAGCATTCATCATGCACTACTATCATACAGTATTGTTTAAAGCTCTACTATATGGAGCTTATTCACTGGATTTTAAACATTTCAGTCAGGAATTATAGTTTGGGAAAAGCAAAACAATCCAATTTGTTCATGTTTAAGCAACAATAACAAGCAAACTAATGAAAGAAATAAGCAGTACTCACCCGTTACGACGATCCCTCTGTGACTCGCTGGAGTCTGCATTCTTCTTGTCTGATGTAACGTTAATTAGAAGTTTATTCCTCCGTCTGTGTCTTCTTGATTTATTTTTTCTCACAGCGCGTCTTTTTCTGAGGTGAATTCTGAGGTCTTATTCCTCTCATCATGAAGCGTACAGTATCCGGTATTCAGCTAAACTCTCTGCTTTGTTTGTGTTGATGTGGGCGTTTACATGTGGCGCGCTCCGCGTGGATGATTATCATACCTATTGTTTGCGCAGTGGGGGGCGTGGTCGCATTAAAAGATAATGAGGGAGACACGAAAGACTGGACATTGCGCTGGTTTCATATGAATTACTTTATCACAGAATATTTGTTTTTGACTGTCTTAGTGTAATAGTAGACATCAAGGTTTCTAAAGATATAACTTTCATGTCGCTGTGTGGAGTATGTATGTATGTTTTCTTCATTTTCGAAATTCACAAAGTTGTGTTGTTATAAATTATTATAAATGTGTATACAAATTAAAGTAGACCCTTCACAGATTCGATTGATGTATTGCTCTTATCTGTACGATCAAAACTCAGTGTGTAATTTAAGTTCGTAGTGGCATCATCAGGAGAAAACACTTCAAAACGCATGAGTGCGTTTGCCGACCTCACCAATGAGGAGCTTGCTCTAGTAGGGACATTAATACTAGCGAGCTGAGGCAGAATTACAAAACTATGGAGGACAAATTTATTGTCGCTGTATGACACATCTTCATACTTTAATAGAAACAGGAATAAAAAGGAAATAATTACTAGTGTCATTCAACCAAAGTTTTCCTATTAGATATACGCAAAAAGAATTTTACCTCATGTCTAACCACCTCAGAAAAAACTAAGCAAAGCTGTGCTCCACCCCAATCCCTTTCTTTTATGAAGTGAATAAAAAGCTGATGAGTCATGGATGGTGCATTTTACTGGCTGGTCCCACCTTCATTCCTCACCACACTTAATGGTGGGGCTAGCAAGGGTACATAGAGGTTCCTCACATGATGTGCAATTGCAGTGCATTAATGCAAAACAACAACAACAAAAGTTTAAAAAGCAGTAAAAACCAGACACATTCCGCCTTGGTACAGATTGACCACCAGGTCCCAGAGGCCTCAGATGCTTAACTTCCCCTTCAGCCTATGGCAACACTGTTCACTGTCCAGGTCAATAAGAACCTGCAGTCTGCTGTCACCAGTGTGCACCGAGGGACAGTTAATTGTGGCAAAGGCCGCCTTCCTTCACTATCACCAAACTCCTGCACCATCTTAGGCCGAAGCAGGTACTCTGGATATCTTTGGGTCCTGTCTTGTGAAGGCTAGCCAGTGACATTAGCTTTTCAGAACCATCCAGCTTGGGTGCATGATTCAGTTCACTAGGCAACCCCCAGGTACAGTGAGGTAGGTGCTCTACACCTCACTATAAAGTTTGTCATCATGTTGAGATTGCAGTCCTTCTAAAATAGGAGCTGGTGGTAGATCTGAAGGATGCATACTCTCATGTTTTGATTAATTTGCACAACCTTTCCATGGTTTCTATATGGTACAGTTTGCCTTTGAGGGTCAGGCATATGAGTCCTCCTATTTGGTTTCTACATGGTACAGTTTGCCTTTGAGGGTCAGGCATATGAGTCCTCCTATTTGGATTGTCCCTGTTTGTTCAGATGTTCATGCAGAGGCTACCCTGCAAAGTGGGCACATGCATACTCAACCTCACTGACGTCTGGCTAATTTTATTTTAGTTAGAGGTGTTGTGCGAACACAGGAACCTGGTCCTCAAGTACCATACGTCAGGCCTACCAACCTCAAAGTGTACCATGTCTCTTGGCAGTCAAAGCTCATAGCCAAAGAGTTATTGTTAGACATTGCTAGAGCTGCAAGTTAGGTACCCCCAACACCATTGTAAGATTTTAAATTTTTGTCCTGAGTTCTATGTACTAAAAGGTAACGTTTGGACAGCTGGTTGGGTGTAGTGCTTGTATTAGCGCCTCCACCGCCACAAGGCCGAGATGTGAAAATTTGTATCCCATTGCAGGGTGCCATCAGTAACTTTGATGTAATAACAGTGGATTGTTTTCTTGACCAATAATGTTCAGTATTTTTTTGAAGCCATGACTTCAAGCTATGTGCCTTAAGACAGGCAGACTTTGTAAATAAAACTTAACCTAAAAAATTGTAAGGGCCAGGTTTATTAACCCTCTGGGGTCTGAGGTGAGGCAACCGGAACCGACTGAATGCCATGCGGCTCCTCAGGCAGTGACACAGGGTTCGGACCCGTCAACTGCGGTTTTGGCACCGCGAGAACCGACAACGGGTCTCCTGGCGAAGTGACCGGGACAGACAGGACGCTACACGGTTTCTCATTTCGTGTTATGGGGCCAGGATCCGTCAGTTGTGGGCTGGGTACCGTGAGGTCCTCCACTTTGGATACGGGGCTGGTTCCCGTTACTGATTGGCTAGACACCATGAAGGCCTTGTGCAGCTTCTCTGGCTGCCTGACCAAGACATACTGGAGGTGACACGACCCCCCTGTGCTACAGGAATGGCACCCGATATAGACTGGTTAGGAATCGTGAGGGCCTTCTGCAGCTTCTCAGGTTCTTGCTGTGTGATGGTGTCAGGGCCTGTGCCCGGTTGCATAAAGCACCTTAAGTGTAATTTTCTCTTAATGTAGCCCTTAAGTTTCCCTTATACTTAAGGGTGTTGCATAAAATATAATAACCCTTAAGTAACATTTAAGGGATAAGTGAAACGTCATAAACCCTTAGAATTTCTCCTAAGTGCCGATTTTTTGAAAGTTTTAAAGACTTTACCTTAAAAGTTACACGGACACAAATAAAAAGAATATGGCTAAGTTTATGATTGAAGATGAGAACGTGCCAAGGCGATTTTTTCGCGATAAGGAGAACCCTTTGGACCATCTTAGCGATGAAAAACTGTTGCAGGAATACCGATTTGACCGCCGTGCAATATTTGACATCGCTAACAAACTGGAAGGAGATCTTGAACGTCACGCAACGCAACCACTCACTACCTGCGGTGT
>JAUCNO010000795.1:4922818-4936154 GCA_032353835.1 Enteromius viviparus
AGGAACCTGGAGACCATCTCATAGGCACTATTCCAACGTACTGGCATGTCTATGATGAGCTTGTGAGGAGGAAGGCCCAGGAGGTGCTGATTTCTTTTTAGTGCTTCAGCACCGACAGTGCTCCTGTGAAAGAAGGTAGAGATTCTCCTAACCTTTGCAAGCAGCCTGCTGACAGTGGTAACTTTGAGAGCACGCTGTGATGCAAGGTTTAGTACATGAGCGAAGCACCGGACATGCTGGTAGCCAGTTAGCTCAATAGCTACGCTCATGTTGGAAGCATTGTCGGTGACGACCACTGGCTCTTTATTGTCAATTTTTCCATTCATGGGCAATTTTTTGAAGCTCTTCTGAAATGTTTGCTCCGGTGTGACTTCCAGAAATCTCTTTGTTTTGTAGGACGTAAGATTTTAATTCCCACTCGTTGTTTACAAAGTGCACGGTGACCGTCAAGTAGGACTCTGTGCCACTCGATGTCCACCCATCACATGTTAGTCCCACTCTTTCTGCAGAAACAAGTGCGTTCTCGACTTTAGGCCTGGTCTCTTCGTACATGGCTGGAATTGATTTGTCAGTGAAATATTTTCGGCTCGGTATATCATACCTAGGTTCAAGGATGCACAACATATGGCGAAAGCCATCATTCTCAACTGCGCTATAAGGGCGAAGAGCTTTACACAAATACACAGAGATGCCTTGTGTTATAAGCTTAGCCCAGGTAGAATTAAAAGCCAGCTTTGCCTGAAAAAAAGTATCAACGCTGGGCTGTGCAGGTTGGCTAATAGCGACTGCTTTTTCTGTTAGCTCAGGGTGGTGCCGAAGCAAGTGGCTGTGCATGTTCGTTGTATTGCCTGCGTACCGCACTTTTGTGAGGCAGGTCTTGCGGTATGCAAAGTCTTTGTCCAGCTTTGTCCCATCCACGCTATAAAATCCAAAGTAAGTCCACACTTTGGATTTAAAACCTGCTGGTGCATCTCGTAACTTTTTTCTTTCCCCGCCTGGTTTTATCATTTTGTCCCGTTTGATACGTCTTCTTCGCTTGTTGTATTCTGCCCAATTTACTGTCGTTCTAATGAGGAGCGCCCCCTTACTGATGCCTAAAGTAGCGGCTCAACAAGTAAATAAATCTGTACATCTAAATTAAATAATAAAAAAACGATATAAGAAAAGAGCGCATCGAGAATCGATTGTGAGTTCAAATATCGCGATATATCGCCATATCGATATTTTGTCCCAGTCCTAATTATGAAGTGTCTCCCGTTGTTTCCATACCAACCCTGTAATGTCTCCACCCCGCTTGTGTGTTGCCATGTCTACAGATCAAAGTCAAGAGGTGCGTTTGACTTCATGCGGCGCCTGAAAATCAGCTGCCGTCTTACAAAAACAATGCATTCTGGTAAGAGCATTTGTCCGACTTTGATCAGCGCTGCAGCCGCCTTTCGATCACATGTGCCATCAAAGTACCGCGAGAGCAATACGAGAGCAGTCGCATAGGTCAGTCGCTGCAGTTGCTCAAAATCGGCTGCGAAAGCCTTGATGAAGACACACTTAATTCTCATTGGTCAGATTGTGTGATTTACAAGCACGATTTGTGCTGCCTGTTTTTTTCCTTAAAAAGTTCCTTTATGTAATCAATCTTTATATGGAATATTTGATATTCAAACAAAACATTAATGATGAAGATATGGTAAATAAATATTCGCATTGTATAAGAATAAAAAACTGGTCGAGTGAAGAGGCCGTTGATGGATGTTGTGAGAGGCTTCACTACACTTAATAAACTGCTTATATTTAAAAAAATGTACTATAGCTAACAACAAAACAAAGATACAAACAATAAGCGTCATATTGCATTACATAAAAGTCACCACAGAAACCTATAAGTGTCTGACCTGATGGCCATCTCTTTAATCCTCCCCCGACTGCTCTGGCCAGCCGGTGACAGGCTAGAGTAGTGCATCTCGAACGCACCTAAAGTCAAACTCAAAGTCAATTCTGCCACACGTTCAATTACATCTAGAGAACTGAAATTTCGTTAATCTCAAACCCTTGCTGGATAGCAGATAAACATTTAAATACAGTGTTAAAAATGCAAATAAAAAACATAAAAGTAAAAGTAAAAAAATTTAAGAAATACAATTATACAGCAATACAATATACAATTATTGATGGTTGGACATGCTCTGATATTTGTGCTTTTTTCAGCTACTTAGAACATATTATTGACCAACCTGTATTTTTCTTGTAATCAGCACAAACTGATCTGCAATAATATGTGACCAAAATGAATTTACATGTTTTCATTTTTTAGGAAAAAAATATGCGTGGTTAGTAGGTTTTGTGAAACTAAAAGTAGCTGAAATAAGGCCATTTAACTCATACTTAATAGTCCTGCACAAGACTTTTGAGTAACCAGTGTATTAGGCTAGAATATTTACTTCACAACAATGTGAAAATATAGTGTTTTAAATTTTAAAAGACATGTTTTGAGGCTGAAAGCCAGTATGCAGGGAGTGACAATGGGTCATTAATATTCACCTAAAGAGGCAAAGGCCCCTCCTCTATTGGGCCTTTAGCGACTGTCACTGAAGTGGTAATGTGAGTAGTAATGTGAGGAGATGTAAGAAAAAAACTTTTTTTTATGGTTTGTATTTTATTTAAAACACAGTATAATTAAAATATACGTAATGAAGTCACTGATCTACAGAGATGTGAACAGACTTTGAGTCAATCCTGAAAACTGATTCTGTTCAACAAGTGAAACCTCTACATAATACCTGATATTTAAGTGTTTGCTGCTTATTTTCAAGAAAAATAAAAGCTTGTTTTGCCAGAAAATATTAGTTCAGTCAAAGATGAGCGCTCCTAGAGGTCATCAGTGTGAAGATGCTCAGTGCTGAGGAGACAGGGCTCTGTGCGGCTGTGATTCTGATCACTAAAAAAACAAACAACAAAACATCTGTGAGCATGCTAATATCAGTAGGCTATACGTACATACACACACACACACACATGTATATATATATACTATATGGAGCTTAGAAACAGCATCACGTACAAAGACATTTAGATGTCATGTTGAAAAGTTTAAAAGATATTAAAAGATAATGAGGGAGACGCGAAAAGACTGGACATCGCGCTGGTTTCATATGAATTACTTTATCACAGAATATTTGTTTGTTACTCATATGTGTTTCATTATGTGTGTCTTTGTTGATTGGCCCACTTAAAACAAATCAGCAGCATTACCGTTCTTCAAACACACATCCAGCAAGCACTGTTCCAAGCTCAAAGCACTTAACAAATTAATAGTGTTTCATAGTATTTTATTTTTGTTGTATTTTTAATCAATTAGAATGCACAAAATTTATTTCAAAAACACAATAAACAAAAACTTTTAAACAGAACCTTTCTCTCTCTTTCTCTCACACACACATCAGATTTTAGATCAGTGTATCTCCTGTTACAAGAGATGCATGAAGGGGAACACAAACCTTTTAGAGAGATACATTGATCCTCTGTGCTGTTGGACTACTTTCTCCATTTTACTTCAGCCCTGTTTGACTCTGTTAGACCAATTTGTCCATCTGTCCCACTTCTCCTTCAACAGCCTCACTGCATTACTTTGGTATAAATGAGCTAATTTGTCTTCAAATCCAGTTTCAAATCAGTGTAAGCAGCATTAAAGGACATTCAATCACATTTAATTCATCAGCTTAAGCCCCTAATGACTCTTGACACAACAGTTTTTTTGTCGTCCTCGAGAAAATTGCTTTCTCTTCTTGTTTGTTCTTTTCTCTTCTTGTCTCGCCTGAGGCTGCACCCTATGTCGCCGACATTAAATAAGATTTGAGTTTTAATGGTTCGACACAATTTCGTTTATATCCTCAAGGGGTGTTTTTGTGAACGTGAAGTGCTTCAGCCCGTTTGTTAGGTGTCTGCTCAAGACATCACTGTTGAAATAGTTATATTATCATTTATGACAGATTTAATTAACTACCTCAAAAATACTATGGATATTGAGAATGATTTTAGTTATGCAGTACACTGATGATTACTAATTATTGTCTCAGAAATGTTTCAATTAGTTTGTGAGACATATTGTATTTTGTAGTGGGTGTGTACATGTAAAGGTGGTATTGGTTTAATTGAAGACTATTCATGCATGGGTGTGTGGTTTTGTTGACAGGTTTCAACTGAGGTCTATCCAGAGACTCTGGGCGATACACAGACGTTCACTATAGGAGTGATGCCTCAGACCCCCGGCCTGCCTCAGCTCTCACCTGGAGCCGACCTGCAGATCACTGTAAGATTCTAACAACAGGCCATGAAAAGTTTTTAGTTAACAGTCAGGGTATTGAAATGCATTTTTAACTTAAACTTCTTAGTCATAAATACTGCAAGTGTGTTTTTGTTTTTTCATCATTCCCCATTTAATGGTGATAAATATAGGGTATAGTTTACTGTTAATTATTTTGCTTGCTTATTTTGAACTTTTCAACAAAAAAATGGGTGGGTAAACTATTGCAAGCAAATTAGCATTAACATTAAATCAAACGGGATTTTTTTTTTTTTAAATAACGTGAAACATTGTTTTAAATAAATGCTTTTATTTTTTTATTTTATTATAAAACTGGAATAATGGTTGCTTAAATGTTGGAATTATATTTTGAAGTACTTAAAAATAAAAAACACTTATTTTAAATTGTATTAACATTTTACAATATAGTTTTATTTTTAAATAAGTGCATCCTTGGTGAGTCTAAGAGAAAAAAAACACTATCCATATGTTTTATTATCATCAGTGTAAATGTTTTTGGCTGTGTGTGTGTGTGTGTGCAGGCACTGGAAGATCGCGTGACTGTGATATCTCCGTCTGCTCTCTCCTTCACTGACTCTGAGACGCCCAGCGACAAGCTTGTCTACAACATCACCAAAGTGCTTACCTCAGGCCATGGTAACTATACCTCCATTATTGTCATAGGGGTGAGGAGTAGGACACTTACAGGCATAATGGAAGCCTGATAGTTTGTTTTGTTCTCGTTTTTGTACCATTAAATAGAGAGTAGAGGACTTCAAAGGTGAAACTTGCTGAGACTTTAATGGAAGGGTAGACATTTCATGTCATTATGAGAAACTTTATATGTCACAGATGTTTAATATCCTTTTTGCGCATTAATCGTTTATTTTGGATTAAATAACTGCCACAGAATAGTCATAAACCATCTCTCACTATAGAAAAAACCTTGATAAAACAAAAGATGCTGGTTGTGACATAGCTTATGAAGATTTTTTTCATTTATGCACAAGAAAACTTCATCTGCTTTAATAAAAACATTTCCACTGCATGTGTAAATTAGGAAGTGGAATAAACTCCCACAACCTCTATTTCATTTTATTTCTAAGCTTCTAATACTGAACTGATTGTAATATTAATATAAGAATGTCACTCTTCTTTCTCAGGTACACTGGAGCACAAGGACAGACCTTACCATCATGTGCGTCTCTTCACCCAGGCTGATGTAGACAGTGGCAAAATTATCTACAGACCCCCACAAGCCCCGTCCCACCTTCAGGAGCTTTATCAATACTCCTTTACAGGTTAGTCTTTAAATTATTATATTAAAAATGTTTCTTAAACACCAAATCAGCATATAAGAATTATTTATGAAAGTAACTTTACCCTCACCATTACAGCAATAAATTACTGCTAAAATATTCATATATATATTTTAAAAAAACTAAATTGCATTCACCATATACCTGTTACACAATTCACAATATTTCTGTTTACATCTTTCTAACCCCAAACCACTTAAATCTTGAATCAACTACAAAATATAGTCCCATAAAAAATGTTTTTAATTGCAGTTTATTACAGTGCTCTGCAATGGATGCAACAATAGTAGCCACAGTAGTGGAATGACGCGCTCATTAATTTGAAATGTGTACGGTTTGTGTGGGAAGTTAATTAGAGAATATGCCAGCACACTGTTGATTTAGTACTAATCTGATGCTTATTGGTGCCTCTGAGCTGTCAGACCTGACAGCCGAGGTTTTGTTAGCGATACACACATCTGTAAAACTCACCTCTCCAGCTTAACTGTTTAAATATTAAATAATCTCTCACTCCATGCTCTAATTATTGTGATTTGTTAGCAGCTGATTGTGTAAGTAACAACTAACGCTGTTTCATTCCTGTAGGTCTGCCAGAATCAGTGAGCCTCCATTTCACAGGTATACAGTATAATCACTTCTGGTCTCTGTAACCCCCTGCGACTCTTGCTTTTTACTTACTTACCTTACATGCTTCCAGCAAACACAGAATTCATTTCTTCCCCTGAAACACCATAGACAGATCCCTCTGTGCTTCTGATTCCACATTCCCTGGTGTGTTGCTGTTATTTATTTATGGGACCTTCTCTTCCCTAAGAGGGAGTATAATTCCCTCTCTCTTTTTGATGTTCATCCATATGCTTTATTCCACCTGACAGCAGGATACGACTCTACATCCATCTTCTTCTTGTGGTGCCCATGAATCAGAGCTGTGACTGCTCATATGTCCTTCTGTGTCTGTATGGAAACAGGGCACTGTAGGGCAGACAAACTCCTTTTAGTGTTTTTAGTAATGGATGAAGAGTAACAACAGACTGTAGAAAAACAGCAGCATCAAAAGTCGATGCTAAAAGAGCTTTTTATTCATATATACATATTACTTAAACATAAAGTCAATTGAAGGAAAAGAGCATCATAACACATGGAGATTCTCAGCTCAACTGTTATCTTTTAACATGCACAGGTCAAATTAAAATATTCTGTTTTCATTTTATTCTTTTTCATTGTTCTAAGGGGAACAAGGTTTTTGTTTTGTCTCATTAAAATATGTAAATTGTAACTTTGATTTTGAAGACAACTTCTTTGCTTCTACCCTTGCAAACAATAAATCATAATAAATTAATATGAATGATCCTTTTTTAAAACCAATTCACCACTGTTCTGTTTCTTTTGGGAAACGGAAACGCACTCTGCAGTGGTTCTGTCACTCAAACGGTTTTGTTTTCAGATCCACAATAAAATCACAAAAAAGTAAGCAGACAAGGCGGCTATAGATATAGGCTGTGCATACAGTAAATGCAAGAAATAGAAGACCATGCAAAACCGAATCATGCAACAATGACTTTTTTGGGGCATTCCTGGCAGTAAATAGGGGATTTACTCATGTGTTGTATATCTAGCTTAAACTAGAACATTAACAAAAATGCAAAAACAGCTAAATGTGCAGTTACATTTACCTTTTTAGTCATGCATATTGAAAAAGGGAGGCAGATGATGGTGAGCTTGCAGGAAAGTAGTACATTAAACCTAAATTAAAATAGTAGAATATAAATATCTTGTAATTAATGTTAATATTAGAAGTTAAATAGAAAGCTCTTTCCAGAATATCAATGCAGTACCACATTGCAAGTTTTAGGACACTAGGATACTATGGTTACACATTTTCACAAGCACACATTTATACACATCACCCTTCATTGCTGACATTTATGAAGAAATAATATTATATATAATATATTTTGAATAGCTGTATGTGCCAAGTTGTCCCTGTAGATCACATGTAATGTTCAGTGTCTGGAGGATGATGGATATGATGTAAGATGTCTTTATAGGTCTTACTGTTCTCTTTTACTCTCGTTCTTTGTCTAATTCATTCTTCCTGTTTCTAAGTTGCATCCATTCATCTGTGCTGTATTGAGCTGAAGTTCAGAATACAAAACTTGCCTGAAGGTCAGCAGTGTTGTTGTGCATGTGAGACTTATTTCTGCTCCTTCTCTTATGTCAGTTTCTGATGGAGAGCACACCACTTCAGAGATGGACTTTGCTGTTCTGCTGCTGGCCAATCATCAGCAGCCACCGGTCTTTCAGATACTTGATCCGGTCCTGGAGGTCAGTCTCGGTGGCAGGGCACCAGTGGGTAAGGACACATTGTATTGTATTGGCTTAAGTGTTACAAAGTAATTAAAGTAAACGTATTTTAAAAGCCCAGTCAGTATCATTAAAATGTTTTGTACCTCATTAAAAAAAGTTTTACACATAAAGAACTGATTAGTGCTTTTGAAAAATGTTTAAAGGCATAGGATGGCATTCTAATCACATGACTAGTTGAATGATGCTCACGTTATTCGGCATTGAAAAAAGAGACCATGTTTTAGTACAAATATCGCATTCTTTTTATAAATCGTGTCAGTTAGCACAACAAACATAAGATTTGCACCTTTTAATCTTATATTGACTTGTTTCTGTGTCATATAGGTGGACAACAGTTAGCAGTGACAGATGCTGATACGGCCCCTGAAGAACTAGAGTTTGAGTTGGTGGAGGGGCCACTACACGGGACCCTTCTAAGAGTGGACCTTGGCTCCCAGGTCCAGATGGTCAATGGTAGGTACAGCATTTTTGGTTCTATCTTCTTTATCACACTTTCTGGCTTCAGCTGTTTTAGTTTATTTGGTTCAACTTATTTATCAAAACTCTCCTTCACCTCAGGGGACACCTTCACCTACAGTGATGTCACCAGAAACGCTCTGCAGTATGAGCATGCAGGTCTCACCACTGAGGAGGACTCCATGATGTTCTCTGTGACTGACGGGATCTCCATGACCTCAATTACCGTGCAGGTCTTTGTGTCAGAGGTCAAAGGTGACGCACCCAAACGTGACCCTAAAGCCCTGCTGTCAATGGAGGTGGCAGAGAAGAGCAGCTCCATTATTAGACGTTCACAGTTATCTTATATGGTAAGTTATGACATGTTCTGACAATAACTGATAATACACATTTAAACTGGTAGATTCCATTATGCTAATAAGTAACTGACAATGTTTTGTAGGATGATACATCTCCAGATGAAAGGGTTTTTGTGCAGTTAGTTTCTGTACCAATGTACGGGATCCTCACTAAAACCAAGACTGAGACAGAACATGAGGAACTTGGTGAATATTCCTCCTTTACAATGAAGGACATCAACAACCACAAAATCAGGTAAATAACCTGCATTCAGTGTTATTGAGATACTATTATAGTTTTTATTTTGAACAGGTTTTATATTTTTTATTTTTTGTAACATTTGTAGATTTTTTATGTCTATATAGTTTTTTTTCTTTTAAAATGAAATGAAACTAAATGAAAATAAAAAATGCTGCCTTGGCAAGTACCTAGCTTCCTGCATCAGATATATTTTATATTCTAAGAAGCTCTCAAATTATTATTATTATTATTATTATTTTTTTTTTTTTACTATAATTGAATTTAAATAGTACTGCTTTCTTTTTGCTGCATGTTCATATTATTTTGATTATGTGGTCTGGTCCTTTATGTGGTCTTGACCTATTTTTATGTCATTACCAGTATTAATGTGTCCTTCCTAGTTCAGTTTATGTTAATATAAATGAGGCATGTAAAATGTAAAGTGCTTGGGGAGACTCAACATGCATCACAAAACAAGCTTCTTTAATTGCTATAAATTGTTGAGCCCTGCTGAGAAATGATGAAATATGAAACAGTTCTCTCAGGCGATTATATCTAAGCCTATATTTGACTATTATCCTCTGGTGGTTTGCTCTTTAAGCAGTTGGAACATCTACCTTATGTTTTCTAAAATATTTCTAAATTTGCTGTAGCTCTTTCTTTCAGCTTTCGCAGAAGGTTGAAAATAATGTGAAATGTCTTCTTGTTGTTTTTTAAGGTATGTTACATCCTTTGAAACGGGTAACCAGCCTGTCACTGACATTTTCCACTTCATTGTCTATGATGGTGAGAACAATCGTTTGGAGAACCAGATGTTCACTATCACCATCACGTCTACCCAGAGACAGCCACCTGTTGTCACTATCCGCAGCGGCATTAAGGTGAGAACAGTTCCCACTTCACCAGTCAGCTAGTGTTAGATCTGGTTCTTTCAGCCTTTCCAAAGTCTATATTGTGTTTCCCATGAACAGGTTCAAGAAGGAGGGAGAGTCCAGCTCTCAGCCAATCACATTATTGCATCTGACCCAGACACACCCAGAAAGGACCTCCTGGTGTGGCTGATCAGACCACCCAAGTTTGGATACATTGAGAACACAAAAAAAGGTAAATCTCTGTCTCTTTTTCCCCTTTTATTGTTAGCTACCTTTTCACAGTCTCTTTAGGGCAGATGTGTTGTTTTTTTAGCAGTTGCTAATGGCGTAATTTTATTCATGAGGACAGTTCTGATTTGCTGTTATAGAGATTTGTAGATCTGTGAAATTCTTATTGAAGGAGTCATCTTTATTCAGACATCATGTTTGAGTACGGAAGATGAAAGGAGATGCAGATCATGGTGGAAGATAAGCACCCAACGACAGTTGTACAAAATAGTTAGTTAGTTTTTCGTCCAAAACACAGATGCAAACTCTGATGTCTGCTTTGATGTATCAACACTTGTTTTATCTTTTGGGTTTGTTTTTGTTCTTCACAGCCATTTGTTCATAAATATTATATCATATAATATATATACTGTATATAATATATTATAACATATAATATTATATATCTTGTCTTGAAACAAGTCACTCCCTCTTGGGTTTTTCTAGAAAGCCATTGTTTCTGAGATCAATTACTTAAGATCGATTACTGGATATTAGGCTCAGAAATGTTCCCAATAAAATGTGGTCTCCAGAACTGTGAGACTAAACTCAAGCTCAAAGTGTTGTGGTTGTTTAACATAATGAGATGTGTCCTTTGTGTCCAGCAGCGATTGGTGGATCTCGCCTGATCAGCCCCGAAATACCTTTCTCTGTAGAAGACCTCACCTCGGATCATATTTTCTATGTTCAAAACATCCGCCAAGCCAACGTTCGCAAGGATGTCTTCAGCTTTTACATCAGTGATGGATCAAGTCAAACCGAGGCTTTTGATATCACCATAGACATCCAGGTATAATTGAAATACTATGTGCAAAAGGATAATTCAAAGAGTCTTTTCAGTCCAGAAGTTCAAACGAAAAATGTTCCTAGAGCTTTTGGGTTTATATTGATCTCTTAATACGAGCTCTCATCAAAGTGAACGTTTTGTCGTTATGGGTGTTCTTTGTTTATGCTAGTTTTGCCACCTTGTGGTCAAACAAAAATAGCATGAAAAATTCAAGTCACAGATGCCAGCTGAGTGTACAAGGTTTGCACAAATCGAAAGATTGGGCTGTTCACATTATTTACATTGCCAATATTTACATCATGTGCTAACACCTACACATGCACACAAAAAAAAGAGTACTCTGGATGGTTTCTTTAATGAATGGTTTCCAGAAAATGTTTTCAGAGATCATTTTGCTGCTGTTGCTTTAAATGGCATACAGCTAGATTTTTCTTAATTTAGCAGTTTCTTAAAAGTGTTTGGAGCCGCTGGCTCACCTGGATGCACATTCAAAGTCAGTCTTGCATCATGTCCAGATTCCCTTCTCTTTCCTGTCTATATTTTCCGACTTGTCATTTTTATATACAAGATGTTGTTTGATGTTGTTTATAGCACACCAAGGAGGACAGAGTCCCAGTTATCTCAGTGAACAGCATCCAAGTAGAGGAGAACTCCGGTGTAGTCATTACTAACTCCTCCCTGAATGTGCTGGACCAGGACACACCTGAAAATGAGCTTCTCCTCACCCTCATCAAGAAGCCTTCATACGGTCAGTGGCTGTTTTTCTCTCTCTATTTCTCTTCATATGCCCACACCATTCCCCAGTCTGTCTGCTCACTCATGGCCAGCCTTCAGAAAACATCCATTATTTGCCACATTACCGCTCCGGCCGGCTCCTGTGTGGCTGATTGATGTTCTTGTCATTGTGCCTCTGCTATTGACTAGAGAGTCGGTGAAAAGGCCATGACCCACTGAGCTTCATTGGTTAAACTTTTATGGATGCATGTCAAGGTGTTCACAGCAGTTTTATTAGGAGTCGCAAGTGAGGAATGGAGCTGACAGAACTGAAATACAGTGAACGCATCAGAGTGTTATGACAGTCAAGTGCGCTTTATTTCAAATGGGAAGCAGAGCGATGTGTGTTTATTTTATGTTTATGCAATGTTTGATGGAAATATGAGAAGGAACATCAATTTTCATTTCTTTGCAATGTTTCTGTGTGCGATTCAATAGGGAAGCTGCGAAGAAGACAGTTCTACTCTCAGCCTTTCGAGAATGGCAAGATTCTTCAACAAGGATCCACCTTCACTTTTCAGGATGTTCTAGATGAGCTGCTGATCTACACCCCAGACGGACGTGGCTCTGGCACTGACGAGATCCAGTTTTCAGTAACAGATGGCATATACACAGAGACCGGCCGTCTGGAGTTCAGCATGGATATTAGGAAGAGAGAAGGCCCTAGAGTGACAATCAACAGAGGACTACAGATTGCAGCAGGTCAAGATAAAGCTACAATACATTGTCCTTGTGCACACCCCTGATTGGTTAGGTTGCTTACTTTTAGTAGTCATCATAATATCATACACTGTTCTGTACGGAATATTTTGTTGTTTCTTAAAGCAGATTTGCCACAAAGACAAAAGGTGCTGACATCAGCATAAAGTAAAATACAAATAGTTGTTACCTTTTAAAACAAAAAAACATTGCATCCTTTTACTTCCCCAACCCCTCACCATGAGCAGCGTGATATACACATTTCTGTGCTTAATAGTAAATAAGAAAGAAAACAGCATCTAAGTAATTTTTGTTTATTTATTGCTTACTTGTGTCTAAAGCATTAACAAATAGGAAAAAAGGCAATTTACCATAAAAAAAATATTAATTTACACTAACTTATGAATAAAAAAAGGTCCCACTTTATATTAAGTGTCCCTAATACCGGTATACTTCCATAGTAACTAGATGTGTATGTAGTATGTAACCACAGTGTAAGTACACACATTAGTACATGGTATCTACTGTACAGCTGTAATATTTCTGTTACTACACACATGTAACAACCCTCAGAATGGTGTGTGTAAGTACAGATGTGTAACAGAATATTAGTAACAACACTTTTTGTCCTTTACTAAATAGTCATGTAACAGGGATTACATAGCTGTAACAGCAGTATGTATAAGAGTTACTGGTACAGGGGGTGATCAGGGGGTGTAGTCGGGTAGGTTTAGGGATATGTAAAGTGGGTGGAGTTGGTGCTCTTCAGTAATACCAGTGTATATACATGGTAACTCCTCAGGAACTGCCCATTTAAAATAAAGTGTAACTTTCTGGACACAAACTACAATTTATATGTAAAGCCTAATTGACTGCCTGCTGCTGTGTAACATCAGAGTAATTACATGCTAAATCCATA
>JAUCNO010000795.1:4942658-4959562 GCA_032353835.1 Enteromius viviparus
CGACCTGCTTCACAGTGAGCATTCTGAATTTCAGTTTCATAACTGAGCGGTTCAATAACCTGAGATCTAAGATGGGCATCAGTCCTCCATCCTTCTTTTGGAACTATGAAGTAGGGGCTGTAGAGACAGAGACACTTTTGAACTAGAACAAACACAGAGTCAACACAGAGCGCTTCGCTGAATAACAAAAAGCTAGTTTGCTGGCCGCATTCCACGTGCTTATATGCTTCCTGGCCAGTGACGTTACCTGCCTATGACGTCCCAACTCATCTTTTGCTGATTCAACACATGATTCAGAGCCATCACTCTGAGGGCGTTCCCATTGCGTCTCGTTGACGCAGCTTGAGTTCCTGAAAAGGAACATCTTTTGTATTCTAGTTTCTTCAAAATAGCCACAATAATTACTTTGATTACCACCTTCTGATTACTGCTTTGCACACTCATTCTCTTGATGAGCTTCAAGAGGTAGTCACCTGAAATGGTTTTCCAGCAGTCTTGAAGGAGTTCCCAGTGGTGTTGAGCACTTGTTGGCCACTTTGCCTTCACTCTGCGGTCCAGCTCACCCCAGACCATCTCAACTGGGTTCAGGTCCGGTGACTGTGGAGGCCAGGTCATTTGCTGCAGCACTCCATCACTCTCCTTCTTGGTCAAATAGCCCTTACACAGCTTGGAGGTGTGTTTGGGGGTCATTGTCCTGTTGAAAAATAAATGATCGTCAAACTAAACGCAAACCGGATAGGATGGCATGTCGCTGCAGGATGCTGTGGTAGCCAGTATGGCTTCAATTTTGAATAAATCCCCAACATTGTCACCAGCAAAACACCCCCAACACCATCACACCTCCTCCTCCATGCTTCACAGTGGGAACCAGTCATGTGGAATTCATCCGTTCAGCTTTTCTACGTCTCACAAAGACACAGCGGTTGGAACCAAAGATCTCAGATTTGGACTTATCAGACCAAAGCACAGATTTCCACTGATCTAATGTCCATTCCTTGTTTTTCTTGGCCCAAACAAACCTCTTCTGCTTGTTGCCTCTCCTTAGCAGTGGTTTCCTGGCAATTTGACCATGAAGGCCTGATTCGTGCTGACTCCGCACAGGGCTGACGGCTGTGTAGTAACTTGACTTCTGCACAACACAACTGATGGTCCCAACCCCATTGATAAAGCAAGAAATTCCACTAATTAACCCTGATAAAGCACACCTGTGAAGTGAAAACCATTTCTGGTGACTACCCCTTGAAGCTCATCGAGAGAGTGCCAAGAGTGTGCAAAGCAGTAATCAGAGCAAAAGGGTGGCTATTTTGAAGAAACTAGAATATAAAAGATGTTTTCAGTTATTTCACCTTTTTTTGTTAAGTGCATAACTCTACATGTGTTCATTCATAGTTTTGATGCCTTCAGTGAGAATCTACAAATGAATATAAAGAAAACACTTTAAATGAGGAGGTGTCCAAACTTTTGGCCTGTACTCTGGCATGTCCTTACATATTTTGCAACCAAAAACTGTTACAGGTTTGCCTCCAGTTTTTTAATTTACATGATTTAATAAGAAGTGTCTCAACAGTACACACTACTGTTCAGATTTTTAAAAATATGATAAGTATCTTTTTTTTTTAAGAAATGTTATTAATGAGATACATTAAACTGAAGTTTGGCATTTATAATGAAACAAAAATCTGTGAATATTTCACAATATTGCCGTTTTTACTGTAATTTTAATCAAGTACATTTATAAATTGTACCCCTTCTTCTGGTAATATATGCACACAAACACCATTTTTCAATTCATTTGAATATTGTACATCTTTTATGTCTAAAGACATAAATATATATTACCATATGAATCACCTAAAGCTATCCTGTCTATTTGTTTAATGTAGTCATTTAGGCAGCATGTCAGCTCTTACTCTGTCTCCTTCCATCATAATAACTCCATCCATCAACGGTCGCTTTTTCCTCTTCCAGCTGCGTCAGCTGTCTGTCAGCTCCTCTGGGAGGTAAATAGTCTCTCAGTGGACATTGAAAAAGGGGCACCTCGTCTTGTCATAAGATGACAAAATAGCATCTCTTTGACAGTGTTTAATCAGGAAGGCTAAGAACAATATTACTCAGCAGTTTAGAAAGCTTGACTTCACATTAGAATTTAAATAGGTTTGATGTGGCATTGAGTGGATATTAAATTGAACATTGTTGGTAAATAAGAAGCAATTACTACTATGAGGGTTCACATTGTGTCAAATACTCTCTTTTGTTTCAGGTTGTCACCGCTGCTCCACAAAAGTTTAAAATTGATATTTTACCAGTTGACGACGGGACCCCTCGCATTGTCACAAACCTTGGCCTGCAGTGGCTGGAGTACATGGAAAATAAGGTCACTGTTTAATATTTATATTCACATAAGAGCTCAGTTCATTCACCCAGTGGGACGTTTCTGCCTCCTACTGGCATTTTTTGATGCAAAAGTGATTGAATTCTTTCGCTTCCATACCAAAGCACTGAATGGCATTTTGTTGTGAAATGGGATTTTAGGCTACCAGTCTGATCACCAAGAAAGAGCTTCTCACTATTGATCCGGACACAGATGATGGACAGCTGACTTATGAAATCACTACAGAAGCTAAACACGGCTTCCTGGAGAGTAAACTCAATCCTGGCAAGCCTATTACCTCTTTCACACAAGGTACTGCTGACACCTCCCAAAGTCGAGAGCACACTGAGGCTGAAGATGTTCTGTAACAAAACCTCCCAAAATATAGTCAACAGATGGGCTTGATTCATCATACAACAAATTAGATATGCTCTGACTAAGGTCCACTTAGAGCCAGAAAAAACTTCAAACTGCTGCCCAGGTCACCCACTGTCTTTTTGTTTGGTTTTCCTGTGTTGTGCAAAAACAAGCCTTCCTCCATATTGTTCAAGACCTGTTTTTAGGACTCAATTCTGGCATAGAAAATCAAAATCAATTCTGGTACAGTATAATAACTAAAGTAGAGGAGGAGAAGGATATTGATGCACACTGTCTGTGATTCATTAAAAATACTAGTTTCTATAACGTCTAAGTGTGTGCAGGACATCAAGCTTCAGTCTTGTAGTGTGAACTAATAAATATGCCTCCATTTAATTCTTCAAGTACATATGGAGTATGAAATCTTAATTCTCTCTATCTTGCAGCTGACATAAACCTGGGCCTTATCCGATATGTTCTGAGTGAGGACAATGTTCAGGAGACCATGGACAACTTCAGGTTCCTTGTAAAAGACAGCAAACCCAATATCGTCACTGACAACGTGTTTCACATCCAGTGGTCTCTAATTAGCTTTGAGGACAAGAGGTGCGCCTGCCTCAGTTCTAGAAGAAGTCTGCATCCAATCAACCTGTTTATATTACAAATTAATGTAGCTCATTTTTATTAATGTATGTCTTCGGTCTGCAGCTACAATGTGAGTGAGAAAGATGGAACGGTGGCGGTCACAGTGAAGAGGACTGGTAATCTGAACCAGTATGCTATTGTGCTGTGTCGTACTGAGCAAGGCACAGCCACCTCCACCTCTGGTATGGGCTCTCGGGCCGGACAGCAGGACTATGTGGAGTATGCTGGACAAGTACGTTTTAGTGTATTCTGCTGTATACTATTTCAAAGTGTTATTCTTTATGATATTTAAATTTAAATTGATTGGATAGATTAATGAAACAACCTTCAAATGCTCTTTAATTTGGTTCCACAGGTTCAGTTTGATGAGAGAGAAGACACCAAGGTGTGCACCATTGTGATCAATGACGACCAGGTCTTTGAGAACATTGAGAGCTTTAATGTGGAGCTTAGTATGCCAGTGTATGCCCTGCTGGGGTCAGTGACCCGCGCTAAAGTCAATATCAATGACACGGAGGATGAACCTACCCTGCAGTTTGATAAGAAGACTTACCACGTCAATGAGAGCAAAGGCTTTATCTTTGCTCCTGTTGAGAGAAAGGGTCAGTAGTACTGATTTCTGCCAAAAAATAAAATAAAATAAATTAAAACAAACAGTTCTGTTTATTGGTTAATGGGCATTGATATAAAAATAGTTATCAATTTATTGACAAGAATTGCTATTGCTTTTTTATATTTAAGCTGGAACATTACATAAAAGAGATAATTGTATTCATAGTAGGACTAAAAATAAGCATTCTTTTCAAAACTGATTATTTTCATCATCATGGGTTATCTCTTGTGTTTTAATTAGGTGACCCCAGCAGCACAGTCTCAGCCCTCTGCTACACTGTGTCTAAGTCAGCCCGGGGCAGCAGTCTGCATGCTCTTGAGTCCGGCTCTGACTACAAGACCCGCGGCATGAGCAGTGACAACAGAGTCATCTTTGGCCCAGGTGTGAGCATGTCTACCTGTGACGTGAAGCTGATTGATGACAGCGAGTATGAACTCTCTGAGGAGTTTGAGCTGGTCCTGTCAGACGCCTCGGACAATGCACGGATGGGTGATGTCACAGTGGCTAAAGTCATCATAGACGGGCCAAATGATGCCTCCACTGTCTTCCTGGCCAATGCGTCCTTCACCTTCAGTGAAGATGCAGGTTGGTGCACTTTGGCTTTTGCATTTGTCGGCGGTGTCAATTTTGTTTTAAAAATGTGGCATTGATCAATGTAATGCATCCTTGCTTGATAAAAACATACATTTATTTCAAAAATAATATTACTAACCCCACATTTTGTAAGTTTGTTAGTTTTTTTGTAATCCGCAGGCACCATTGAAATCCCTGTTTTGCGGCAGGGCAGTGACCTTTCCTCTGTAACCTCTGTGTGGTGTGCCACACGTCCTGCTGAACAAGATTCAGCTACGCCTGGTGTTGATTACATCCCAAGTTCCAAAAAGGTGGAGTTTAGACCAGGCAAAACCGAAGAGGTAATCAAAATAGACTGTTCTCATATGTGTTCTGACATCTGTGAGGCGATTGGTATTTACAGAACTCATGTTTGCTCTCTTGTAGACATGTAGTTTGACCATAATGGATGACATTCAGAACCCAACAATAGAAGGGAAGGAGTCGTTCATTGTGTTTCTTAGTTCTCCCAATGGAGCGGTCCTGACTGAACCATATGAAGCCTCTGTCTACATCACTGACACCACCCAAGACAGTGCGTTTACCTGACCCTTAAAGTCAATCACTATGATTCGACGTCCATGTAACATATTTATGGAGTCATTGCTTTCTTTTTACAGTACCTAGCATGCAGTTTGACAAGCTGGCATATACAGTGAAGGAAAAAGATGGTGTTCTGCACATCCCCATTTTTAGAACAGGAGATCTGTCCTATAAGTCTTCCGTCCGTTGTTTCACACGTACAATGTCTGCTATGGTGATGGATGATTTTGAGGAGCGGAGAAATGCAGATGATTCAAGGATTACTTTCCAAAAAGGGGAAAAGGTAAAAGTCTTTTTGTCCATTATTAATTTACTTCACCAAACATCTGCTAATCTAGTATGCCAGCAGAGTGGAACATAGTCATTTTATGATAGGGTGACATTTTTATACAGACAAAGAATTTCAAAGCCTCTTTTTTTCTGACTGGCAGGTGAAGAACTGTACCATATTGATCCAAGATGACTCTGTGTTTGAGCCAGAAGAAGAGTTCCAGGTCCACCTTGGAAGTCCACAGGGTGACCACTGGATTGGAGCCATGATTGGAGTCAATGACATTGTGACTGTGACAATCACAAATGATGAAGATGGTTAGTAGTTAGCTTGTTGCTTAACACAAAATCAATGTATAGCCTGAATACACTGTTAGTTGCTTTGAATAAAAGTGTCTGCCAAATGCATAAATGAAAAAATTTGCACATCATGCTTTTTAGCTCCTACGATTGAATTTGAACAAGCCTCATACCAAGTTCGTGAGCCCCCTGGTCCCGATGGAATTGAGGTTTTGAATATCAAGGTAATCCGTAAAGGAGACCTTGACCGTACCTCCAAGATCAGATGTAGCACAAGGGATGGATCAGCTCAGTCAGGTGTAGACTATAATCCCAAGAGTCGTGTCCTTAAGTTCAGCCCTGGTAAGTATATTCATTTATTTTTATTTGTAAGGCGATATCCAATTATTCTAATCTGATAATTCTGTTGTAATTACTTTTCCAGGTGTGGACCACTTCCTGTTTAAGGTAGAGATCTTGTCCAATGAGGACAGAGAGTGGCATGAATCTTTCTCATTGGTTCTTGGTCCAGACGATCCTGTTGAAGCTGTGCTTGGAGAGATCACCATGGCCACCGTCACCATCTTAGATCAGGAAGCTGCTGGAAGTCTCATCCTTCCAGCCCCACCCATTGTAAGAGACAGACAGTAGATGCTTGTAGGGCTGACATTTAGTAAATCAAAATATCAAAAATCTAAATTGCATCATACAAAGAAAGTCACATATACTACTGTTTATAAAGCTGAGAAATCTTGAATTGTTGTTTTTTAAAGTAAAAAAAAAACACTCGATTTTAAATTATAATAAAGTAAATTATTCCTATGATAGCAAAGCTGAATTTTCAGTGTCAAGAAATTTTACTTAACCCACTCTTTCGAATGGTAATGTTTTATTTATTCCCATATCGTTTTCCTGTGAAAAATCCTGAAATGTACATAATTTAAGACATAAGCCTATGCTATTATGACAAACAAATATAATTACATAGTTTGCATTGGTTTTCCTAGTAAAATCATTATATTATTCTATTATCATTTATTATTTATTATTATTTTTATAATCAGTTATACTAAATGTATAAAGTTATTTTTCTGTAGATTCAGTGAGAGTTTTAAGATCTCTTTTTACTCTAGATTTAATCATGCTCTTAACGTTTGGTTGCACATGGACTTTGTCTCCTCACAGGTGGTGTCTCTGTCAGACTATGACTATGTCCAGGAAGTAACTAAAGAGGGCAGTAAGAAATCTCCATCTCCTGGTTATCCTCTGGTCTGTGTGACTCCCTGCGACCCCCATTACCCCAAATACTCAGTCATGAGAGAACGCTGTGAGGAGGCAGGCATCAACCAAACCTCCGTTCACTTCAGCTGGGAGGTTGCAACTCCCACAGACACCAGCGGAGCTCGGTCACCCTTTGAGACAGTGACGGATAACACACCTTACACCACAGTCAATCACATGGTCAGTCAAATATTAGACTGGTACTAAATATTTGAATATTTCCTCACAATGTTTTTAATCTAGTTGTTAACTATTTCAGCCATGTGGTTTGCCTTATTTAATATGCTTCTATGTAATATTTTTCTCTTCACAGGTTCTGGACAGTATCTATTTCAGCAGACGTTTCCATGTGCGTTGCGTAGCTCAGGCCAGAGATAAAGCCGGGCACCTGGGAACTCCACTGAGGAGCAACATTGTCACTATTGGCACTGAGGGATCAATATGCCACACCCCCGTCACTACAGGAACCGCTCGAGGCTTTCAGGCCCAGTCCTTTATTGCCACTCTAAAATATCTGGATGTTAAACACAAAGAACATCCAAATAGGTCAGGAGAGACTTTTTTTTGTAAGCAAATGATTAAATACAGACGTACTAGTCTTAACTCATACAGATCCCAGTGGAGTTTTAAGAAACGGGTTTTAAAACATTGTTCGACTAAAACTGCAGCTGTAAGTTTTGTTGAGCACTAGTTGATTTTTGCCACTGGGAAAGCAAGATCAAAATGAATTTATATGTTTGAAGAAACAGCTGATTCAAAATAACACATTTTGCAGCCTATGTTCAGTACTTCATAGAAGAAAACCACATTTTATCAAGTGGGTAATACGTTTTTTTTTCTCTGTACAGGATCCATATCTCAGTGCAGATCCCTCATCAGGACGGAATGCTTCCATTGGTGTCAACCATGCCTCTGCATAACCTACACTTTCTGCTCTCTGAGTCTATTTACCGTCAGCAGCATGTCTGCTCCAACCTGGTCACACTGAAAGACCTGCATGGCATCTCAGGTAATAGAAACCCCATACTAGATCAGATCAGACCAAAGCAGGGACAGCAGATTCAAACCTGTTTAATCCAACTTGAAAGTGCAATTCTTCTGATGTTAGCTGCTTCTAGTTATTTTAGCTCTAAAGAAACAGTCTGCTATGCCACTTTATATAAAAAACTGGGTTTATGATCATATAATTGCAATATTTTATCACAACCATAAATACACTGGTTGTAGTGCCGTTAGTTTTACTGTTTACTGCACTTTGTTATTTTTCTAGTTATTTATCTATATTGGCTATAGTGGCTAATGAACTGGAAGACTTGTTTTCACAGTTTTCACAGACTTCTGCATTGAAAAATAAGGTGGATATATTCCACATGACTTTTGCCTACTTTTTATGTAGAATTATTGGAATAATCTTTAAAGAAAAATGATTAAATAATTTTTTATTCAGTTAAATATGAATAAATTAATAATCATACATTTCAATTCTGAAAATATGTTTTTCATTTTCCCCCAGAAACTGGCTTCTTGGATGATGTGTTATATGACAGCATATCCCTGGGTCCCGGATATGACCGCCCATACCAATTTAACCCTAGTGTTAGAGAACCAAGAACCATCCAGCTATACAAGCATCTCAATCTGAAAAGCTGCATATGGACATTTGATGCATTTTATGACATGACAGAGCTTATTGATGTATGTGGTGGATCAGTAACAGCTGACTTTCAGGTTCGTGTGAACACATGATTTTCATCCAAGCACAAATGATGTATAAACAGTTTTGTCTAGACAGTATCTGATGTGGCAGATTTAGTCCATACAGCAATACGGGTGCATTTTCGCAGGTCAGAGACTCGGCTCAGTCGTTCCTGACGGTGCAGGTGCCGCTCTACGTGTCCTACATCTATGTGACAGCTCCTCGTGGATGGGCCTCCCTGGAGCATCACACAGAGATGGAGTTTTCTTTCTTCTACGACACAGTATTGTGGAGAACAGGTACATTAGTTTCATCGCCAGCCCCAAAGCCATTGGACATACTCAGGCACAATCTGTTGAATAACCTGCTGTGTCGCAACTGATGTTAACTGATTGCTTATGAATGTTTTTTTAACTCTAGGCATCCAGACAGACAGCGTGCTGTCAGCTAGATTACAGATCATTCGGATCTTCATTAGAGATGATGGACGACTGGTGATTGAGTTCAAAACCCACGCCAAGTTTAGAGGTCTGTAACTTCTATTTTTAGCAATTCTCGTTTCCTTTTTGTTTATGAACATAACCTGATGTTTTTACATGGAGATATTTAAATTTGGACACTATTTATCCTTTAAAAAATTAATAAATTAGAATTTAAGACATGATTATTATTATTTTATTCAACTGTACTTTACAACAGTAATATATTTGTATAATTACAATTAAATCTGTTTATATAGCGTTTCTGCTTTCGAATATTTAACCAAGAGGCATGTGGCATAAGTGTCCAAACAATTTTTTGACATCTTAAATTATGAGCAACTGATAAAACTTTCCTCTCCCTCTAGGTCAGTTTGTCCCTGAACATCACACCCTCCCTGGACAGAAATCACATCTGATGGCTCCAGATCACTTGGGAGGCATCGAATTTGACCTGCAGCTGATGTGGAGCGCACAGTCCTTTGATTCACCCTACCAGCTCTGGAGAGCCACAAGCTCCTACAGCAGGTAAACAGCGTGAAGTCTGATGCTGTCACATTAAGGAAGTGTATCCATGTTATGGATGCCACTGACCGTGTGCTTTCTGTTTTGCTCTAGGAAAGACTACTCTGGGGAGTACACAGTCTTTCTCATCCCCTGCACGGTACAGCCAACCCAGGCATGGGTCGACTCTGGGGATAAACCTCTTTCCTGCACGGCCCATGCTCCAGAGAAGTATGTCACCATGGTGCTTTTCCATTGAAAACTCCTGGAGGACTCTTAAATGACTTTTTGCGTTGGAAATGTTTTTGCTGAGCACAGCCAGCAAGCTTGAATGATATTATTACAGTTGTCATCCACTTTTAGTAGACTCGTTTTACAGGTTACATCAGGTTCAGACTGTTTGTTTGAGTCAACAAGAATATTCAATAACATGCAAGGGCTTGTAACACTCTATTTTAATCTATAGGTTCCTGCTGCCCATCGCCTTCCAGCAGACAAACCGCCCTGTTCCTGTGGTGTACTCTCTGAATACTGAGTTCCAGCTTTGTAATAATGAGAAAGTCTTTCTAATGGATCCTGCTCTTGCAGACATGTCTGTTGCAGAGATGGACTATAAAGGAGCATTTTCTATGGGTAAAATTAGCAAAGTAATCAAAACAAGTTAGTGCCACTACTGTGCTTTCACTGATTCATTGTTTGATTATAATGCAGGTCAAACACTGTATGGCAGAGTGCTGTGGAATCCTGACCAGAACTTGAATTCTGCCTATAAGCTGCAGCTGGAGAAAGTATATTTGTGTACTGGACGAGATGGCTATGTGCCCTTCTTCGACCCTACAGGCACTCTGTACAACGAAGGCCCTCAGTATGGCTGCATTCAACCGAACAAGCACCTCAAACACAGGTTTCTGCTTCTGGTAGGTGTCTATTGTAACAAGTTCTGACCAGTTCAACAAGTCTATCGAGAATCAGTTGGTGTGGTTAAGTTTTAACTCTTACACTTTTTTGGATGGAAATTAGCAAGGAGTACTTTGGAGGTCACACTGATTTTGTGTATCTTTGAACTAATATTAAGACCAATGATAGTTAAGATTTTACAGCAGAGAATTAAAAAAAAAGCAATAAAAAAGAAATGACAAGAAAAATAAGGTAAACAGTTAAGTATTAAGTAAAAGATCATAATCTACATTCAACCATTTTTTAAAAGAATTTTAAATATACACTACCAAGGTTTGATTTTTATATGATGTGTGTGTGTGTGTGTGTGTGTGTGTGTGTTTGAAAGATGTCTGAAATGCTCATACATTTGAACAAAAACACAGATGAAATAATAACATGAAATATTAGTACAACTTAAAAATGTTTTATTTTAATATATTTTACAATTATATTTCTGTGATGACAAAGCTGCTTTTTCAGCGGCCATCACTTCAGTGTTCATTGTCACATGACCCATCAGAAATCATTCTAATTTACTCATTCTGGCAAAAAATAACATTTATTTTTAATATTAATGTTGGAAACAGTTGCTTAATTTTTTTGTGAAAACTGATACTCTCTTCAAATTTATTTTATGAATAAAAAGTTCAAAACCATATTTATTTCAGATAGAAATGTTTTAATGTAACTTTTGATGGATTTCATGCATATTGGTTGACTAAAAAAATTTAAAATGTTCCTAAAGCTTCCTCTAAGAGAGACAGTTGATCAAGACAAACACACAGTCAGTATTACAATACTAGTAACACTCTGGGGGTCATTTTCGGGTCAAATTCAGTACAAATAATAGATCACAGGATTAAGTATTCCACAGAGCTGTGTAATAATTGTTAATAATGTGTCACAAAGGACCGGAAGCAGCCTGATGTCTGTGATCACTACTTTCACGATGTTCCATTTGAAGCCAAGTTTGCATCTGACATTCCTGATCTTCAGTCCTTGTCTGCGATGCCAGGTGTAGATGGTTTCACAATGAAGGTGGATGCCCTTTATAAGGTCAGTGTCTGCAAAATTCCCTGAAAAGTCAAGTTGTTAAACAGATCTTCTCTTTGACACATATTAGAAATCCTGGCAAGTGTCAAAGCCAAAGCTATTCACTTCCACCCTTTAGGAAAGTGCCTTGATCTGTTTGTTTAGGAAAAGATGCCAGGCTGACACTCTGCCATGACTGTAGGGAACTGGGATAAAGGACAAGATTATTAAGGGGATATAATATATTTAAAAGGGGTTATTTTTGGAGGGTTAGAAACTTATTTGCATTTGCTCTTCTTTAGGTTGAAGCAGGGCACCAGTGGTACCTCCAGGTCATCTACGTTATTGGACCCGAGTCCATATCTGCTCCCAGAATCCAGCGCTCAGTGACCTATGAGCTTAGACGAAGTCGGAGAGATCTGGTGGACCATTCAGGTCGTCTAATGCTGGATGAATCCCTGATCTACGACAATGAAGGTGACCAGGTAAAGAATGGCACCAACATGAAGACCTTGAAGCTCGAGATGGAACCATCGGGCACCTTCAATCCCCAGATGGGAGGATCCATTGGGGGTGGCATGGCAGCCATCGTCCTACTTTTCCTGGTCCTTCTAGCCGTCTGCCTCATGGTCAGAAAGTGCCGCAGGGTTGTGAAAAAGAGGCCTGCGAAGGTAGTGGAGGATTATCCTCTGAACACAAAGGTGGAGGTCTGTATAGAACGTCTGGAGAAGAACCTCAACAGCAAGCACTGCTCTGTAAGAAACATCAACGTCCTCAACAAGAACCCTGAGACCTACAAAGTCAACGGGGTCAAGGTCAAACAGGTCAATCTGGAAGTCAAACTGCACAACAACCTGAATGACGGTACTGAAGTCTGACCTTCTAGAGTATTTAATGAGAAAAATAAATATTTTCTATGAATATTTGTAATGACATGACGTTAGTTGTATTTTTGTATGATCATGAGGATAAAAGGGAAAGTATGCTTGCCAGCTATGCAGTGTAAATCATTTCACAACTGAGCTACCTCAGACATTAATGAACAACGCATAAAGGTGTCATCAGATCGTACATTTCCAATCTCAGTTTGAATTCATTGCTCTGTGTAAGAATCATACGACGGCTCAGTGGTAGCTCAGCCACTTTGTTTAAACGAATGGAGAGTTTGTATCACTGCACCTGCTATTTTGTTATGTCAGTAAAAACACTGAAAGTATTAAAGGAAGGATAAGTGCCAACACTTTGTACTGGGTGAGTGATGTAAATACGTTTATTAAGTGCAATTATCGGATGACATGGTCGTCCCTGTATTTTGATTTGGCTTTTTATGCTCTGCCTCATCGTCTAATTTACTTTTGGCCTGATCACCGGTGTGCCATGCTGATATTTGTCAAGTGCGATTTATTTAATTCCAAATCTGAATAGACTGCCCAAAGTGATGTGTTTGTTAGTTCATGCAAGCCTTTGAAACATGTCAATGAGAAACCAAGTGTTTTGATGAACTGTATGAAAATAGATGCTAGATTTCATAACCACTATAGGTCTGTTGTCAGTCTGTTGACTCCATTGAAATGCTGTAGCCTTTATTATTTTACAACACTGGACAACTAAATGTATTTTTTATTTTATATGGCTGCTGTCTGTACTGGTATAACCAAACACTACCAAAAATCTTCAAATGTTTCTTTTTTTCAAGATTATCCACCTCACGTTATCCTGCATTATTTAGTCTTGTATTAATGTCACATCATGTATTAAATTAAGGCACATCTATTGTTTGGATAGTTTATTGACTCAAATGTTCTGTATTGTTGTATTAAGTCATCACTTGTCACTTGCTGGTTTGATCACAAATATCCACAATTTTTAAAGCACTGGGTGTAGTGTGGGAAATGAGATGATTGTTACTTCATGGTCATCTCTCTCCCTCTCCCTCTCTCTCTCTCTCTCTCTCCCTCTCTCTCTCTCTCTCTCTCTCTCTCTCTTTCTTATTTCTCTGTATTTGGAGTTTTATTCCATTTTGTCCATTAATATGTGTGTAAGTGAGTGCCTATCAAATTGAAAAATTTTGGAGATATCCGTTTTTGGTGCTATCATTTATGGTAAAATAACATGATGCCTGTACTTGTGCCTTTTTAGCAATAAAATTAATAAACCCATTACAAATGCGTGGCACGCTTTCTTAAATGTAACTTCAGTTTTAGGAAATTTAGAGTTCAGAAATATAGAGTTTAATAATAAAAGATTTATACTGTGAGGCTACTTCACCACACTGTAATACAGTACTACAGTAATAGTAGCCTACTTGTATGGTAATAAAATTGTTTTGGGAGAATAAAGTAAAAGGACGTTTTAATTTTAAATTGTGTAGAAAGTGGATGGCAGCTGGTTATTCAAGAAGGGAGAGGCTCAGTAAGAATGCATACTTTTTGAGATTGTGGCATTATGTCTCTCACGCCCTGGAAAAACGTTGAGGAGAAGTTAAACCGCACAGAGGGCCATGTTGAATGTTACTTTATATCGCAACAGTAAGAGCGATGACTTAATAGTCTATACAATCCATAGGCAGTACTAATTATTTTTTTGGTTTGTTTTTTACTGATAGCTAGAAAGGTACATCTGAAATCTCATTTGCATGACTCTATAACCACAACGATCATGCTTTAGTAATCTTTGATCTAAATTGAAATGATTTGAATCTAAACTGTGAATGTGTTTGTTAGAATCCTCTCATTCAAAAATGGCAGACCTGTGGGTAAGTAAAACTTTTGTTAAGAATTTTTGAAGAATGAAGTTGAGTGAAATTAGCTGACATCTAATTGTCTTGCATTGCAGGATGATTTGGAGAAATTTGCTCGTGGCCCCGCTTCTTTCTCAGCAGCAGTAAATACTGTTTAGTGTATTATGTTTCTATGTAGGATATAATTAAATATTTAATACATTCTAAAATAAATACGAACAACTTGACTTGTAAGATGACTTTTGACTTGAAAACATAAAATTGAGATACAGCCCTTGTGACAAATTCACAGTGTGTCAAAAAGCTTCCAAACTTAAAAGAATATACATGTTCCTTTTTTTTACTTCTCATTTCTCTTCAGCCAGGGGAGCGAGGTACCATTAAAGCCACATCTAACTTCAACGCTGGCTAAATAAAGCAATCAAAGTAAGTTATGCTTCCTAATTTTCCCATGTGGAAAAGTGTTACTCCTTGTACAGTGTTCTGAGTCAAACTCTGAGTCAAACTGAGCATTTGAATGTTTTGTACCAATGTGAGGCAGAATTTTCTTTCTTTTTTTAATCATGGCATTTATGGGATGTTTTTCAGGGGGCTGGAACGGACACCAAAATCCTGATAGAAATACTTTCCTCACGGACAAACAAACAATCAAGCAACTGTTGGCAGCATTTGTTGAGGGTGAGATGAGGAATTGATTGTAACAAAATATGAAAGTTACAGAAGTGTATAATTGCTTACTTCTCTTTGACCAATAGAAACAAAGAAAACGCTGATGCAGAAACTAAAGACAGAAGTTTCAGGAGATTTTGGCAAAGCTATCCTTCTGCTGGCTGAGATAATTAAATACATATGAATGACAATTTATTGTAATAAAAGCAGCTCTGGAAATGAATGTTTCCCTTTTTACTGTAAGGGTCCAAGGGATGAAAGCACCAATGTGAATGCAGACAAGGCTAAGGAGGATGCAAAGGTATAGAAAACTAATTTCATAATTTGAGGTCCTTTTTATGTTATAACAGATCTAGCATAAATGTATACGTATGTATACGTAAAAACTTAAAACCATGTGAATGTTAGCGATGCGTTACAGTACTATCTGTCATTTCAGTGTGGACGAAGCCAAGCAGTATAGGTGGTCAACCCTTAACTTTGGGAAGATCAACTCTATTAAAATGACAATATTACTATACCAAGTTTCTTGTTTTGTGTTTTGTTTTTCCAGACCATGCCCATTTTTATTTCTATATAATTTTTCAAAGATCTGATTAATTGTATTTCCATGTTTTTTTTTTTGGATGGGATGAAAAAAAAATCCTTGTATAAGAAAACAGTGTCTGTAAAGTAGGAGGGAATGTCAAATTATTTATATTGCTACTAGACATGAATGAAGTGGATGAAGCTCTGCTTGAGTTACTGAAGGAGCAGCATGTGTGTAGTATTCACTGCTCTCTGCTCCAATCCCAGTGAGCAAACACAGTCCTACCCAATTATCTACATATCATTTAGAATATGGTGGCAGTTCAGACTTCAGTTTAACTGTAAACAAGCATTGTCTTTTGGCCCAATTCGTTTGAATCTGTTGTTTCCCTTTATCCCTTATTCAGCATTTTAATTGCGGAAGGGGGCTGGATAGATCAGCTGTTAAATATGAACCCTTTTCAAAGGGGCATGGTGTCCATTCTGTGTGAGATTAATTAAAAAAACTACCTCCAATCTGTAGATCATATAAGGAGGCAATGGTGGAGGGAGAAACTGGTACTGCCTTAGAGTGTGCAATAGAATTGCCACACACATCTTCTGTATATTAGACATGGACTAAAATTTAAGGTGCATATGCTTAATCTGTCTAGGGCCAAGCTAAACTGTATCCAGGGTTAAACTCATCTTACCCAGATATGGTTTGGAACCAGCAGACCTGAGTCATATTAGCTATAGATTCTTCTTGGAAAAAGGCGAGGCCACCATACTAGGTAGTAGATTTGATTTCATATCTTAAACTTTCTGAACCTTAAGTATAGCATGAATGTTTTAGCCTTTTTATTCTTTTATGTCAGTCCTCATAGGCTCAGCTTGGCTATGTCATAATTGACACCCCCACCCCCTCCCTTTCTGGGGGTGTTTATATGTTTGCAGTTATGTTTTGGTGAGAAATATGTGAGTTGAGAAGAATGTTGTACGAATTTGACATGAGTATGTGATACCTCTTGTTCTTGTTGCATTGAATTAATAATTAAAAAGAAGAATGTTGTACATGTTTGTGTGGTTGTGATTGTTGTATAATTATTATAATCAATACAATTATTTGAATAAAGAAAACTGATATGGCATTGATATGGGTTAAATGATCGTGCGATTTTCCTAGTGAATCAAACAGTAATTGTAGCAGCGCGTTGGATGTTCATTAAGGGAGAGGCTCCTTAAGAATGCTGGTCTTTTGTGAAACTGACGAATCGTGTCGCACACGCCCTGAGGAAGCAGGTGAAGAGAAGTTAAACCGGACAGGGAGACACGTTCAGTGTTGATTTATATCGGCAAGGTAAGTG
>JAUCNO010000795.1:4959662-4973920 GCA_032353835.1 Enteromius viviparus
GATTTAAGAAAAAATTAAATCGTCTTAAAATGCAAATTCGAATTAATCTAAAAAATCTAAAAAATCGCCCAGCCCTACATACAGGTTTTGAATGACACAAGGGGCCTCATTTATCCATGTAACGTAGAAACGAGCGCAAATCCGTGCGCACAAAGCCATGACACCCCGGTTTAGAAGCCTCCCCCCTATAGTTTAAGATACAGAGAAATGAAACCTGGCCAAAAAGAGGAAGTTATCTCAGGAAAGAGAAATGTATTTTTCCTCAAAAACACCAGTTAACCTTGTAATTGCAAACAATAATGTTGTAACATTCGTTTATGTAATTTTATATGTGTATTAAAACTAGTAAATATAAAAGTAAATATAAACCTTACAGCCTCTTTCCCTCACTCTACAACAAATATTTTACATTTAATGGTAGTTAATTAAAAAAATTTTAGTTTAATATATCATTTTAGAACAATAAAATGAAACGCACATTGATTTAGCCTATTGGCATTCATTATGAACAGCTTACCAAATGGTTTGACATGTAGCCTAAAGAAGTCATTTTCTAATATCCGTGTAAAATCCTTTGCATGCAGAATTTTTTTTTTTTTTGTTTGGTCACTGCACGCAGATTTTACAGCAAACCTTTTAAAATAAACAGTGTTTGATTGAATGCATTTATAGTTTTTTGATGAATAGCTGACATGTCAGGCAGCACGAGAACTAATGCTGGTTGTATTCTGGAGCCGTCTGTGCAATCAGGTTTGATTTAAATAAAATAAAGACACAAAGGAAAGAAATTAAATGAAGAGTGTCACAAAAACGAGTGTAGTTTATACTTGTTGCAAAGTTTTTTTTTGTTTTTTTTTGTTAACGGTATTATAGACTTTTATATATTTTGAGTGGTCCTATTTCTTTTATTCCTCTATAGACTTAATTTCAGTTTTTCTCTGTGAATGATGGGACTATTGAATCTTCGTGACCACTTGTTTGCAATGCTCTGCGCATATAAAGCTAAAGGCCTTAAAAAAAAGACATTTAAAATCCTAATAATCCACTAATGAGCTTCAGCTGGTGAGGCGGAAATAGACTTTTTATAATGAAAAAAGTCAGCATTGTCTGGAAGGGTTTAATTTTGCTCTGCAACTTAAAAATGTAAATGCTGTGACCTTTTATAAAACTGGTCAGTCTTTCTCTTTTTGTTGAAGAAAGGGGATAGTTTCGTTATCTAGGATGGAGAGGTCGGAAATTATAGGATGGATGCTCGGATTGAACTGAGGGTTTACTGTGAGCTCAGAGCATCTCAAAAACCTGGAGTAAACATAGCATCTAAGCTTTGATTAATATGCGGTGATAGAGAACCTGATCGGAGAAGGGTAATTCAATTAGTTAAGATTTCTGGAGTAAGGTGTTGCCTTTTGCCAGGGCTGGGAGGTATACACCTTTGGATGCATTTTAATAACTGGTAAGTTTGGACATTAGATAAACTGTCTGCCGGGAGGCCGAAAATTATTTTGTGGAAAAATTGGATTCCGCTTAAATAGCCTCTAATAGAACTTACTTGCATATTGCTTAGTTTGGGGTACGTAACGAATGACGTGATGGCTAGTAAGGAAAAAATAAACAAAGTTAAGGTTGTATTGGAGGTGTAATGCTTTGAATTTTCCTCGCCGTAAGGTAAGACTGTAGGGTTCGAGGGGATACTGCCTGGAGGATGGAATCGAGAGAGGCTTCGTAGAGGGGCCTCTGCGGATCACTGTCGATTGTTTTTTCTTTTTTTATCGACCTGGAGATCGGAGGGAGGATGAAATGCTGGCTTTGCAAGAGCTTGATGGAGGTGAGTGCCTGGCAGAAGGGTTTGCGGCCTTTGATATAAGCCGCGGGCTCAGCTGGAGCCCTTGCGGAGGCAGCGGCTGCTTAGTGGTAGGGAAAATGGTGTCCTCGGGGTCGGAACTTCTTACGAGTATCCGGATTGGGATGTAGTGATAATCCGGATGTAAAGAACAAAGATGGTTTGAGAACGCCACGCCGGCTTTGGCTAGAGCTTGTTTGATTTTAGGCATGGTCCATTTCTCAGCGGCTGAGGCTGACGAACGGACAGAGGATCGAGAAGAGGCTGGTGAGGCCTGGGGTAGTCGTTGTGGTGGCGGAGATCGCGATCAAAAGCGCAGGTTGAAGCCGGGAGGTTTTGCGGCCTCTAGTAGACGCCACGTGCTCCGTACTGAGCTTGTGATATGGGAGGAAAGGAGGTGTGAATATTTATATGGCGAGGCTAGGAAGCTGATAGGAAGATAAGATAATTGAAAGATTGGAGAGGCGGAGATCAGTAATGATTACCTTCGTGCACTCCTCCCGAAATACATGTGTAAACAACATTTAGTAACGTGAACCATGTTAGTGTGAGACTGAACTGTTCTTTATCTGCATTAGTCATCAGAAGTGTGCATCTGCTTCCGTTGCTCAATGACAAGGTGTGAACCCTGACACACTTTCTGAGCTGTGTCTGAGATCTCTATGCTATTCATTCTTTTCTTCAGTATGGTTAGTTAATGGTACTGTTTTGGGGTGTTACACTATTTAGGTAGCTCCTTGTTAATAGGCAGTCACTAGTTTAAGATCTTCCTTCCCATTTATGTAGCCTGAAATTATCTCTATTAGTCTGCAATTTCAAAATATTAAGTTAATGTCTTGATTAGAAATCATGGGGTCAAAAAAAACCCAAAAACATAACAAACAGAAAAAGCCAGATGCATCCATAGATGCATTTACAAAATAAATAAGGTGAATTTCTATTTTATGCTAAAGGTCAGTTGAAAATCTTTAAGTATTTTTCAAGTTTTTGTGTTAGTATTTTTCTGCAAACACTGTTTTTTCCACCTTTTCAAGGTCCCGATTAGTAGGTCTCCATATGAATACATTTTCAGTTCAGGGCAGCTAAACAAGCATGAGTTTGTTAGGCAACAAGTGCAGCATTGTGGTTCCTCCTTTGTGTCAGGCTCTCTCTTTCTGTGGACCGCTCCGTGACTCAACATGCTGTTAATGAGAAAAGGCTTGCCAGTCATACGTTGCCAGGATTCATTCACCCTGGAACTGATGGGAGAAGTGTTGCGGAGGCACGGCGGCCTTCTTCGCTGCTCCTCATCACTGTGTAGGCAGTCAGTAATCGCATTCATTGAATTTTGCTGAAGCACAGAGGCTTAAGCCAGGTGGTTTGAGAGATTTTATATATATATATATATATATATATATCTGCTGTTGTTGGTCCATCTGGAATCAGTTTATTAACCCTTATTGTTTTTCCACTGTTCACTGCATCTTCCATGTTCCTTTATTGCTTTTTTTAGTATCTCTGTGACCTTTTCTTGAGCTTGACTGTCTTTTTCTTAAACTAAGATGGTGTACGTCTTCAGAGTAGTTATAAATTAAGAACACAAGTTATGTGAATTACTTTCATGGAATTTTTTTTTTGTTTTTTATTTGAAAAAATAAAAAACAGTATTTTTTTCCACACAAGAAAGCCAGTTATATGACTCGAGTATGGAACAATATTGAGTAAATATGTCAGAATTTAATTTTAAGGTGAACCAACCATATTAGGTTGTCTTTTTCCTAAGGCCAACTTTGTACACTGGCGACTGCCAACAGTGAGCCAATACCTAACTTGGCTTAAGACGGCCTTTTTCTATCATATTTTCCTCATGAAAATGCGTTTCATGTGTAACTGAGCAATATCGGAGGACCTAAGCTAGAAGGACATTTTGAGCTCTCTCTCATACCTACGTTAAAAATGAACAAGAGTTGATCCTTGAACTCCTTAACCTCTTCTGTCCATTAAACTTTCAGCTTTAGATGAGAAAAAAGTAAGCTAAAGCAGAAGGAAAGAACTCCATTACAAAAGGTGTCTTCCATGTTCTTCCAGAATGACACGTGGACAGTAGTAATGGGTTTTAAATTGTTCATTTCCGACTCTAATTCATGGTGCACATTGCTGCCCGCAACGCTCTCTGTTTAAATTGGTAGTGCTGTTGCTGTGAGGGATATCAACCATTTTGCTTTTCATCACCATTTTCCCAAATCCTAAAATTACTTCATGCTGATTTTATGATAATTGTCATTTTTTTATTGTTTACTATTTAGTGACAGAACCCCCCTGAACTTCCTTTTCTTATTACTTTATGAAACTCAAGTGTGTGTGTTTATTTGGGTGTACAGATTTCTGTAGCAAAGTGGATGTAAAGAGCTCTTAGTTTCAATTGCTTAACATTTATCACTGGTCAAATGTATAAAGATTACTGACCTAGGAAAACATTTGAACTAACTTTCTGTATATGTCTGTGTTTGTGTATTCAGGAGGTTTCTCCATGGTGTTTCTGGCCCGCACACACAGTGGAGTAAGATGTGCCCTGAAAAGGATGTATGTGAACAATGTCCACGATCTGAATATATTCAAACGGGAGATCACAATCATGGTGAGTCATGGTCAGGATGTTTTTTGTTTTTAATGTTTTATTTTTTTTGGTTGAGTACATCAATAAATCACATTTACAAAATCTTTTTTTTTTTTTGCTTGTCCCCCTAGAAAGAGTTGTCGGGCCACAAGAACATTGTGCGGTATCTGGACTCAACCACCAATGCAGTTGGAGACGGTGTATGGGAGGTTCTGATTCTGATGGAGTATTGCAAAGGTAACAGAGCTATGTTCTAATTATGCGGACAAAACATTATCTCTCTGTGATTTTAAAATTCCTGAAATGCAAGCTCATGCTTGCATCAAAGTACGTTCTGCTGACTACAAATATTTGTTGGTTTTGCTTTGTAATCTTAATACTTTGGCAAAGGGAACAACTTAAACGGTGAAATAAATGTTTATTCTTTTTACTCTGATTTTCACATGCTTATTTTAGAGGCAGCTGTTTTAAATAATTGTATACAGAACCTAACATCCTGAATTTCTTTCTGATTAAGAGCCAGTACTTGGTTTGCAGTTTAACTAGTACATTGCTTCGAGGCCTTGAATTTATCTGGTTTCTGCAGCCAACTGAATTGCAGCCAATTGATCCAACTGTTGCTATTGTGGAGAGAAAAAGCAAAAAACTATTACATATACATTTTAATAATTTAGCAGATGCTTTTTATCCAAAGCAAATTATAAATGAGGGCAGTAGAAGCAATTAACCCAATGAGAAAGCAACAATGTTTAATGCAAGGTTATTTTTTTAATATAAATAAGAATAGAATAGAAATTCAATTAAATATATTTAAAAAAAAATTTAAGTAAATTGAAGTACAATCAAATTAAGTCTATGTATTTTAAGGTTAAAACAAAAATCATCCTGTGCAGAACTGATGTTTACTTCTGGCTTTTTAAAAGTGCATGCAAAGTCCAAAAAAAAAATAAAAATTTCTGCTTTATCGCAAGTTAGTCTCTGGTTTGTCATCAACACATGATAAGCTGCCCTAAACAACCGTTCCCTGTCTTCGCTACTGCAGGGATGCTTGTGCAAGAAAGTACTCTCAGTACTCTTACGGCTGTTCACTTCTTGATATCTGTTTTTCTGTGTATGTCATGCACAAATGACATGTTTATGAATGATCACAATGTTTAATGCATGCAGGCACACTTCGGCTGTTTCGATTTACGGCCGATTAACCAGTTACATCCCTATGTAATTTTTATAAGCTTTTTAGCTCTTTCACAATATTGATACATTTTAACTTAATACAAAATATTAACAAATCCAATAATTGTATTTTAAATATACTGAAATATCATTAAACAAATCTGGATTCAATGGATAATCTCGAGCCGTTGGTTTTCCTTTCCCCTCCAATCTTATGATATCCCTAATCTGCTTTGTTTGTTGACTGATTTATTGTGTTTTTTGTCATCTAGCTGGTCAGGTGGTGAAGCAGATGAACCAACGGCTGCATGTAGGATTCACAGAAGCAGAGGTGCTCAACATATTCTGTGATGCCTGTGAAGCTGTTGCCAGACTCCACCAGTGTAAAACTCCAATCATTCACAGGGACCTAAAGGTACAGTACAGAAATAGCTTTAGTAAGACTACTACAGGATATTTCTGAGAAATGTTCAATGATTCATATGCAGTTCTTTGCCAAACATTTAGCTTTAGACTTATTTCATGGTTTTTGAAATCACTTTTCTTATTGTATTTGCCTAGCTGAAAAGGTGAATCGAGGACACTCCTTGACAATTTAGAGAACTGTGTGCTGACCGTTCCAGTTTACTATACTGGATATGATCTCCTAAACCAATTACTCTGCTCACAAACATTATTAATGGCAAGCATTAGCAAAACACAGGCAAAGACAGGCCTGCTATGCAGTGTCTGTGAAAAACAGCAGCACTTGAAAGAAGCAAGGCCGCCCTTTTGGCATAAAAGTGTGGGAACAGGCCAGTGGTGCCATTCAAATGAGCACTTTTTCCCACCAGTTCAAACCAATCACAGTCTAAAATAATTGGGAAATCATTGAACACTGAAGTAGAAGAAATGTATGTTTACTTATTTGTCATAGAGGGATTTCCTCGTGCAGGGCTCTTTTTTAAATATAAAGTAAGGAGATGAAGACCCCTGGTTGTCAAGAGCCAAGAAAGATGTTAATGTACTGTAATAGTCTTGAAAAGACATGCTATTTGTATAAAAAAAATTTGGTTGATATTTTTGTTAAAATATTATTTTGCAGTATATCCATGTTGACATAATATAATGTGAAGGATCAAGTTGTTTCCCCTTTTCTCCAAGAAGCATGTATGCTTTCCAAACATTTACTCATGACTAGTTGTAACTGGTTTACTTCCGCTTATGCGTTTAAAGCATTACCCCGTTTATTTACATTTGTGTCATGTAGCTTGAAGATTCTAAAAGGGGATGATGTGTTTAAAGAGCACACTTTATAATTGACAATGTGTAATTTAGATATTTGGTTGGTGTATCAAGTTTATGACTTAAAAATAATGATGTATATTGTAGTATAAAGTTTCAAATATGGATGTATAAAGAACTTCATTACTTTTCCTTCTTTCTCTCTTGCATCTATCATTTGACTGTTTGAATTTTAGTGGTTGGATGTATTAACAAAGATCATCAACAGATGTGTGTGTGTTTATGTTGACAGGTAGAAAACATCCTCCTAAATGACCAGGGAAACTACGTCTTGTGTGACTTTGGAAGTGCCACACACAAAGTTCTTCTTCCGCATAAGGATGGAATAACTGCGGTGGAGGACGAAATCAAGAAGTAAGAATTCTACTGAACAGTGTGCAGCTGAAACACAACAGGATTTTACAAATAGTATTTTTTGTGTTTTGTGAGTGTTGTATGTTTTACTTTCACTGTTTGTATAGTTTGGTAAAACATCAAGCACTATTACTGCTTACTATACTATGACTCTCTGAAACACTACACATTTAATATACATTTAAATGTTATTTATTATGGCAAAGTTACATTTTCAGCAGCCATTAGTCTTTAGTATCACATTCTTGAGAAATAATTACTAATATGTTGATTTGGTGCGCAAGAGACATGTCTTATCAGTGTTGAAATATATAATTTAAACATTTTTTTTTTAACATTTTGTAATTTTATTTGATTTCTTTTTCCTACTTTTTTTTTACGGTTGAATGTGTTTTTGCTGAACAGTATTAAATTCTTGGGGGGGAAAATAAATCTCTGTTCCAGAATTAACGTCTATAAGAGAATGCTATGCATATTGTAGTGGACAAAATAACAGAATTTGAGTGTTGCCTGAATAGTAGTTGATTTGCTCTGTTGTGAAGCTCATTGGTGCATCAACGGTTTATTTTGTTCATGTAATCTTGAGGAATTTGCTAAATGTTTTAAGCATATCTAGATGTCGTTTCTGGTTACTAGTTCTGGTGGGAGAAAGTTAAGGCTTTTAAACCTTAAATTATTTTTTTTCTTCTCTGCTTAGGTACACGACTCTCTCATACCGTGCCCCAGAGATGATTAACTTGTACCAAGGGAAAGCCATTACCACAAAGGCTGATATCTGGGTAGGAACTGCCCACACACACACACACACATACACATTTCCCCTAGTCTCTCTCGCCCTCATCTCCACCCACTCATTCTCTTCTATTTCTCTCTTTCACTCTGTCATGTCACTCTCCAGCACATTGCACAAGCTGGAGAGCTGGTTTGGTCAGACTGACACAGCAGACACAGATGCCAAACTGGTTTCCTCCATAAATGAGGCCTCTCAGGGGTGTGCTTTACAGCCTTCCTTGAAATTTTGGCTTGGTTTCAAAGTTGTTTTGTGTCATGAAAAACCAAGGCATGGATCCGGGTGTGGTGGTGCAGAAATAAGTAGATTTAGGTTTTTTTAAGTACTGTACCAAGATCAAGATGTTTACTAGAGCTGAGGAGCGGTGTTATGTGCATGTGGGCCTGATGGAAAGCAGTAAAGAAAAGAGCTTCCTGATTTCTGGCAGTGTTGTGAAAACAGAAATGAGGGCCTCATGAAGGCATACTTCCTCTTTATCATGCAGAGAAAGGTAGCATATTTCACAGTTTTTCCTTCCAAATAAATGCTGGATAGAACAAAAAAAGAAAGTCTATCCACAGTTCCATGATAGTCCTTTAATAGATGAGTCTCATTGTGTTAAATTTCACCAGTGCAAATGGTCGCAAATCATGGTCATCGTGTCAGAACTTGCTTGGGTAGGAAGAGGAAATGTATGACAATACTTCCTGCCCATTTGCTGAATCTGAAAATAGAAAAAATTCTCAGAATTCATCTCTCACTATATAGTGCAGCTGTCAGCCGTTTTAAGTGTTGTCACGGTGCAGAATTATCTTATTAGAGCAATGAAACCTGATGTATTGAATGTTCTTGTGTGGAATTACAGTTTCTTGTTTTCTCTCTCTTTCCCAGGCACTTGGATGCTTGTTGTACAAGCTGTGTTTCTTCACACTTCCATTTGGGGAGAGTCAAGTTGCCATATGTGACGGAACCTTTGCTGTTCCGGACGGTTCAAAATTCTCCTCGAAGTTGCACTGTTTAATCAGTAAGCAGCTTTCAGATATCCCCAAGAGATTTCAAATGATTTTGTGTAAGATTGTGTAATTTGAGTGCATACACAAGGGCTGTGATGGAGTTTTAACGTTAAGTTTGACAATAGCTCCACCATCTGGTTGAATAAAGGTACTGGACAATTGTATCCCAGTGCATCTGCCTCTTAAAAAGATAGTTCACACAAAAATGACCATATGCAAGTCACTAGTGGCCAAACTGTTGGTTACCGAGATTCCCACAGAGGAAAGTAAACTATACATGATTGTGACTTAACATTTTTGTGTGAACTACTTTTTAAGAGTTTAAGGGGTGTGTCTTCTATTATTGTGTTGATATATTTCAAACCAAAAGGTCAATTGTCATTTATTTTTCCTTAATTTAAGTGATTTGTCCAATGTTTTATATTAAATGTAAATGATTGGATATTTTGTTTTTGGGTGAGCTTGTCCTCCAAATGGACTTTTGTACATTGTACATTAGCACCCTTTACTGACTTGATAACTGTCTTTTTTTTACCCAAGGATACATGTTGGAGCCTGATCAAGAAAAGAGACCTGACATCTATCAAGTTTCTTACTTTGCCTTTCGGTTAACTGGAAAGGAGTGTCCAGTGCCAAATCTTTTTGTAAGTTGCCTCACAGGAGTGAACTGTTTAATTTAAAGCTTTGTATGATTCAGAATTATTAATAAGGTTTTTCCCCACACAGAACTCTCCCCTTCCCACCTCATTGCCAGAGCCCCTTACTGCTAGTGATATTGCTGCTAAAAAGAGCCTGACAAAAGCCAGGTAACATTTTAGAGCTTTGTAACCTTCAGTTTGTTGGAATCCAACTAACCATTTGAGTATCCTATTTTCACTTTATTTCTTTCCTTTTTTTAATTAGAATAACAGATTCAGTTGGACCAACAGAAACATCAATCGCACCCAGACAGAGACCCAAAGCTGCAAATAGTAATGTTTTGCCATTGTCCAGCTCTGTAACTCCTGTGAAAATGACTGGATCCTCAGTCAGCAACGGCCAGAAAGGTGAGCATTATTATATGTATTTTCTTAAATATGGTCTGTTCTTTTAATTTTTTCTTTGGAGACATTTGGCTGTATATGTGTGCTTGTCTTAGCTTCTGGGCAGCAGTCGGCTGCGCAGATGCCGAACAGCAGTCAGCAGAACAGAGTGTTACAGCAGCTGCAGCCTGGGGACCTTCGACTGCAACAGCTACATCAACAACAACAGCAGCAGCAGCACAATATACACCATCAACAGCAAGTCACTGCCCAGCAGATACAGTACATGCAACAGGTAATTAGTGGCCATTGTGACCATTATGAAGCAGCTTTTGGCTCTTAAATTTAAACTAATTTCTTGCAGGTCTTTGAAAATTATTGTTTTTAGGCACAGTTTGTATAGTGGCTCAGTTAAGTAACTATGGAAAGTCCCAGTAGTCTTGTTAATAGTGTGTGTGTGTGTGTGTGTTAGAGCGTGATGTGTTGTGAGAGTCAGTTGGTTCTTCTTTGGAATAATCATTGTCATCTGCTTATGAGCACATGACTACATTGTTTAAACCACTTTAAATATAGTGGAACTGTTTACACAAGCATTTTTAGATGTCTATTAAGTAATGGACAGTTATATATTGTTATATTTTCATATTAAATTATTTAGTAGTCATTGAAAATAATGTTTCATTGTAAAGGAATGACTCAAGAATTGAATAAGTATTACGTTCTTAAAAAAATAATATCTGTGGCTATAATGTAATCTGTAAATCCACAGTTATGATCTCTTAGCACTGTAACTCTACACACACAGGTGGTGCTGTTTGCTTTTAATTTGATTATTAATGCACAGCTGCTGGTTCTCTGGTTAATCATACAGATCTCTTCTTCTGATGTACAATTCAGCAAAACGGATTATCTAAGAAAGAAATGTGGAAGGGGATTTGTTTGCTATCCAATGGTTGTTGATCAGATATGGCAGATCTGAATGTGAGTTTGCAGTTGACTGTAAGAAGGCAAAAGAGTTTAAGATGATTAAATTATTGAAGAAGCCTTGTATTTATCACCATAAACAGGTCATTTCACAGAAGCGTCGAGTTTCCCTCAATGACATTTTGATTAATAATTAGGAGTTAACAAAAATGGAAAAAGTAACATGGATGAGTTGTTCACAATAATATCAATAACATTGCATTTTAGAAAATGTAGACTTTTCAAATAAACTCAAATTATCAGCAATATTAAAGGTAGGGCACAGACTGACAAGTGTTTTTAATAGTCTTTTTTTTTCCCAGTGGTGAATTTGCCCTTCTATTATTAAATTAAAAAGTAGATGCTTATTTACTGCAAAAAAACATTTGCAGCTCCATCAAAAAAACTGTAAATTGTATTACTGGCTTGTCAGGCCAGTGCTCTTCCCACCAGAAAAGAACTTGTGGGCTCTGTCATGAACAGCAGTGTTATCACTCTGTGTAAACATGTTTAATGTCTTGTCTGGAGTTCAAATCCGCTGCCCTGAATTTTAAATGCACTTTATGCAATGGTAAACGTTACTGAACATATTGAGAAGCATAAATTAAACTCCCACATTCATCACGATTGTCCACTGACATCACTCTCTCTCTCTTTTTTTTTTTTTCTCCCCACAGTATCAGCAGGCCATGCAACAGAGCCTTCAGATGCAGCAGCAGCAGCATATGCTTCAGCAGCAGCAGATGATGATGCAGCAGCCCATATATCAATCCCAGCAGCAACAGCAGGCTCACTACACTGCCCTGGTGAGACGCCTCATACACCTGGAGCGTTAGTGGCAGGGCCATTTGTTTACTTTTTAAATAGGAGAATTGCCAGATTTTAAATAGATGCAGTTCTGATTAAGAAGACATTTATAAATGCATGTTGTGAAGATATGTAAGATGTTTTCAGAAGGATGGTGCTGCTTTAAATGTAAATTTAGCCACTATGTGTAGGTCAGTAGGTTATGTTGTATATTGTATTTAATTAATAATTTTTCCTGGAAGTCTGAAATTAGACTGTCTTTGCCTTAAATACTCATTTGGCCCCACTAACTGAAGCAGTCTTCTGTGCCAGACTGTTTCTCTATCCAAGTGAATGTCGCCCAATAATAACCGTCAGTAATTTCTTTGAATTGTATTTACGCTAAAACGGGAAATGTTGTTAGCTGACTTTCGCTAAATACATAATGTTAAGGCGGAGCAATTTTTAGCTCATTTTCCACCGAATGGTTACCATCTGTTTAATTTCAGATGCAATCTGCTCCATGCAAAACCATCAGGGGATTGAATGGGGTGGTGAAATCGACCGATTCTCTGTGTTAAATCGTAACATATGAGGCAATTACACTGTAGGGAAATTCGAAGGCCTCTGTGGCGCACTGTGTCTCTCTTTCTATCTGCCTGTGTCATCAATGCTTATATGCATATTATCTGCATATAATATATTGCTTATTACAGACTCACAAATGAATAAATAATAATGGAAATGGAAGTAAAATTTCATTCTGAGGTTTTGCAAATCAAACATTCAGCCTAGCAACACAATGGATGCTGCTGTATGATAAAAGAAACATGAAAGTAGCACCATTATGTTGTCAAACTGAAAATCTGAAGATTGATGAGCGTTAGCACACCCCTGCAGTCATGGTTTAAATCTGCAGCAGTGTACTAAAAGTTTATTTACTTGTGCCCTCATAGATGCATCAGTACCAGCAGGCCTTTGTTCAACAGCAGCAGCAGCAGCAATGTGTTCCAGTCCAACAGGTGCCCTATATCTCCCCTCTGGAGATCCAAAACCCACTGGGCTCCTATAACCCTGCAGGACCTTCTCCAGTAGAGACCCCCTTCACTAACATTAGGCAAGCATTTTGGATCCACTATTATTATTGATTTACTTCTACATAGGATACATTTATTTAAAAAATAAATAAATAATCATATTTAGTATTTTAATATACTTTAAAATGTAATTACTCAAGCCTTCAATATCACATGATCCATCGCAATCATTCTAATATGCTGATTTGGATTATCAGTGATGACAATGGTTGTTTAATGTTTTTGTGAAAGCAGAAAAAGAATGGCATTTATTTATAATATAAACCTTTAGTAACATTTATAAAGTCTGTTACTGCCCTTTTGATTATTTTACAGTATTCTAAATAAAAAAAAAGCATTGATTTCTATAATCTTACTATTGTGAACAGTAGTGTGGTTTTAAGATAATACATGCAAACTGGTATTTTAACCATAATAATATTTTCATGTATTATCTTAATTACTGATTTGTAGATCAAACAGTTTTATTGTTTACTATTATTTCCCTATAGCGGATTAACGTGCATCTCTTTACATGTGTTTTTTTTTTTTCTTTTTCTGTTGTAGTAGAAACCCAGTGTCCACTGTGGATGTCATGAGCCCCCCTCCTCAGACTGTCAATAGCCCTCCTGATATGTCTGGTTGGAACCCATTTGGAGAAGACAATTTCTCCAATCTCACAGAAGAGGAGCTTCTTGATCGAGAGTTCGACCTTCTAAGAGCAAGCAAGTGTTTCTTTTTGTGTCTTGGTGTATTTGAATCTGTTTTAGATTCTCTTGTAGTATTCTATTCTACACCCTCTCCAGCAGAGGGCACACACGTCCTGCTTTATTTTTACACTAATTTCTATGTGTCCGCCACACAGAAAAGCCGGTAGAGCGATCTGTCAGCATGGAGGCCAGCAACATAGACAGACAGCAGCCGGTACTGCAGCCCTCTCTCCCTGAGGATCCATTTGGCTCTGTGCCCTTCCTGGCCAACGCAGGCAAGTTCTAGCAGCCGGCTCTCAAAAGGATCCTCACCAAAGTTCCCTGTTTACCGTGCTGCTCCTCCTCCTCTCCTCATATCTGTGCTCCCTTATTCCTGCTCTTCCCGACCCCTTTCTGTCTCTCTGCTCGCTGGATGTGGCCGCTCTACACCACATAGCACTGTCACATCTGGAGATGGGAAACAAACAAAAAACAATGTTACCATTCATTCTTAAACCACTTTAAATGCATATATTTAGACAGTTACAATCTTGTCATTATTTAAACAAACCCTGTATATCTTAGAAAACCTTTTTCTTTTTTTTTGTTTCTCACTGTTTATAAGGTGTAGATGAGAGAAAAATTTTATAAAACACTATCTATCGGGTACATGCATAGGTTTAGATGTAATAT
>JAUCNO010000795.1:4973972-5004632 GCA_032353835.1 Enteromius viviparus
GAGAGAATTTGCAGATTTAAAAAATGTATATGTATTATTTGGAACTATAAGTGATTATAAGAAATATAGACTTTAAGTTTTTTTTGTTTGTTTTTTTTAATTCTTGGGATTTATACTTTACAAAACAACAGCTTTACAGCACCTCCATGCTTGCTGCTGGTGCCTCGAGATATTTTTTCCCTTACTGTTATTTTTTTTTATTTTTTATTTTTTTTTCATGCTTTAACTTTTGTTTGTCTTTTCACTTGCAATATTATAAGTAGTAGATTTGTGTTATGCTCTTTTCACATCTGCATTTTAAACAACATTTTAATAGGTTTATTTTTAATCAAATAGTTTGAAGTAACTCCTATATGGTGGTGCAGTATGTGAACTGTACTTTTTGTCAGTTTATATATATATTTTTTTTTGCTCAGGACTAACATTTTTATTTTATCATGCAAAGCAGAAAAAGTGTTTTTCCTTAAGTTAGAAAAGAAAATGCACACGTTTAAGGGAATTTTCTTTCTTTTTTTTTCTATTATTTTGGCATTTACTTTTTTTTTCCCTTTCTTTCCAGGTTGGCATGATAGAATAGATTTTTATATTCTTGAGCAACCTAATTTTCCACTTACTAGATTTCCTTTTTTTTTTCCTGTACTTTAGAGCTACATTTTGTGCTTGATCGCAACTTGTTGATAGAAACAGTGAGTGCCAGAAGTTCTCAGGTACAATTTCTATGGACCTCAAACCATAGAAAAACTCGCAGCGATCCTCATACTCACTTTGTTTACTTGTAAACATGCCAATTTTTTCATGGAGTTGAAAACAAGTCTCTCTCCTCCAGTGTTAAGAGTTGGCTTTAAATTCCTCATTGAGACTTGTTTTTCCTTTCTGTAATTTACTGTGAAGATACTTTAAGTTGCCAATTTAGGGAACATTGGCAGGTTAACTTGGAGTGAGGTTAGCCGAATAATCAGAAACTGTTGCATCTACAGAAGCAACTAAGAAGCTGGCAGCCCTTTTTTTTTTCTTTCTTTTGCATAATTTGTTTTATTATTATGTAGCCTATGCTAGAACTCTTTTCTGGTCACAGATGATGTTTTCCATAGAAAACGCTATGTCTAAGAATGTATGAGCCACTTTACATGTTAACACTGGTTGTCACACCACAAACACGTCACATCATTTGTTGCTGTCTCATTCATAATGGCAGCATTGAGCCTTAATTATCTATTATTATTTAGAGCAGGGATGCCCAATCCTGCTTCTGACGATCGACTGTCCTGCAGTTCAGCTCCAACTCTAATCAAACAACCTGCCTTTAATTTTTCAAGCGACAGTTGATCTCCAGGGGCAGGATTGGCCACCCCTGATTTAGAGGTACATACTCAGCGCATTTAGTAATAGTTTACATGAAGGGCTTACCATAATGTTTACCGAACTTTTATTTTCGCAACGGTAAGTTCATGTTTAGTGAATCCGTTCTGGATTCCTTATTTTATGTACTCCATCTCATCACCCACTCAAGTTACTTTGCTTGATCAGAACATGTTTGGTAACCTTTTCTTTTTTTACAGTTTATGTGTCCGTAGCCATACTGTATTAGATAAAGACAGCCATTTTCAGAGACATCTTGACTGAGTGGGATATTGGTGGACAGTTAAAACTGACGAACTTGTATTTAAAGTCTTTAGAGCCATATTGTGAACTAAGTGTAAGCAGAACAGACTAAACCCACTTGCATATACATTGGAGTTATAAGTTACGTTTGTTTTTAATCTTTCTTTCTTTAATTTTGTTGACGCTAATACTAAAAATGCACAGGTGACATGTTAATCCTACAACAGCTTTCATTTCAAGCCTTACGGTGCCTGAGAGTTCATGGTACAGGAGTCTTAGCGGTGTAACACTGTTTGTTATGTTGCATATGTTCTTATAGCTGACAGAGGATCATAGCTCCTCCATTCCTCAGTGACTTCTCATCTGTACATGCATACATACAGCATCAGTTGCATAAGCTGTTAATGTTCAGTCTCCAATTGACAAACCAATGTAAATACTCATGTATCATAATGTATAACTGAATGTTTCTTATACAATGCTAATTATAAATAAAGCTTATTTAAAAGCAGTGTTATTTTTGTTGATTTTTATTATAGAAGCGCATATCAGGAGTTTTGAGTTTAAGAGGTTCTGATGTCTTCCACCTTTATGCCACAAGAGCAAGATGATCCTTCTTTCATATAATTAGCATGGCTGTCTTTGTCTAACAGTTTATTCGAAAAATGTACTATAACATGAATCTGGCTCATTATGTATTTTGGAAAAGCATAATGTTCTTACCAAGAAATTGTATATAAAGACAAAGATGTTGCAACACACTCAAATGAAGTGGTTTAAACGCGCTGCCTTTAACACAGGTAACATTATCGTGAATGGTCAATCTGAGGACTTATTAATTTAATTAATGTTTAGTATTTATAATTTAACCCAAAAACTGTTCAGATGTAAAATGCTCTCTTGGAGCATAGCGTTAGGTTTTTGAATGGGATGCCATTGGATTAAAATGTGATGGTAAAACCATCTTCAAATCTAGTATATGCTAAGTATTGGATTATGAATGAGGACCAATTATGTTTTGAAGCTTTCCTGTCGGTTTGTATGGTTAATCTGGTTTTTGGAGGGAAAGCTCTTAAACTATAGAATGAGGGTAATGTCTTTTTATGAACTCAATTCAGATATTCTGTTTGCATGTAGAACAGAAGCACTCGGACGTAATAAGGTAAGGGACAATGAACTATTGAAGCATGTCCGTAAATCATTTGCATATATTGTGATGACTAAAAGACAATCAGCTTATCATCTGCTGAGCTGGGGAAGGGAGGTCTGGGTAATCCACTGCATTGATATGTAGCTTTCAGAGCAATATGACAATTCCATTATGTTCCCCATTCAAGCAAAGCAGGAAGAGGTCTGGACGTCCACATGCTGTTTTTGCTAGAGCCGTTGATCAGTGTGTAATCGGATGGGCCTGGAAAAGAACACTCAATAAATGTCTTCTTCTGGTTGCGATCTTCTTATATGATTAAAGATGTTCCATTATGCTGCGCTGTGGATTGTTGTATTCCAGGAGGTAGGCGTGATTAGATGTGTTGTAATCCGGACTCTCTAAACAGTCTGCTCATATTTTTTTCCCCCCACTAAGCTTCGTATTTCTTTGAAAAAGCACCAGTTTATTTTCCTCCCATGCTGTTCTTGCTCTACTGTCACCCCCCCAAGCGCTGTTCTTGTCTATCTTTTGACTATAATCATTGTTGTAGAAGTAGTTGTTGTTATTTAATTAGTTATTTAACTTTGTTTTATTTATATATTTTTGAACTTCATCATATTCATAGTACCGGGTTTGGCTAATCTTGTGTCTGGCTCTGCCAGTTTGGATGGATGTGTTGATAACAGATCCGCAGCTCTGCCTGCTCAGCAGGGAGAGGATGGCAGTGCCTAGACATGTTGAAAATTTCAGTCTTTTGAAATTAGACAAATATCTCAATAATTATTCTTGTTGACAAATATTGTGATATGCTTTAGCAAGATACACTCATTTAGTTACAGGAGAAGCAAATAATAAATAGTGTTTCTCGCAAGTCAGTGTCTCTGACAGTTCTTTTTTTAGGATTTGAAGATTTCCGAAATTATGCCTGAGGTTAAAAATGTGTCTTTCAAGTACGTGGTCAGATGAGATTTTGCAGGAAAGGTGCAGGTTTTTGAATATAATCAAATATGATAAAGCTGTTTCATCTTTGTGTGTATATTTGCACATAGTACGGATTTGCTTTCTTTAAAATAGAAATTGAATTAAGAATCATCATTTCACAAAATAAAACTATAATGTAACTTTATAAGTGTGTAGCATATAGTTAATGCAATTAAATAATGCTTCTTATGTTTTTAATTTCATTTTTCTCTCCTTTTCTCATCTATTTACCTTTAGATTTAGTTTTTTTTCTAACGTATACTATTTTCCCTTTTTTTAGTTTTTGTAATTAAGTGCAGTCATAATATAAATGCACAAACTGGTTTAGTATTACTGCTATTATAGCATTTTTAATGAAGAGATTTGAATAGTTTAAATAGAGTTATAATATATAATATTTTGTGGATATTTTTGTTAATTCTGGAGATTCTAGAGATTGAGGTTTTGGACTCGCCATCTCATTCACTGTTATCAATAAACCTTCTGTAGTAGGTTGGTATGTCTATTATGGTATATCTTAGCTTCCAAATTAATTGCTCTCAAAAGTAGCCGATGTTGCTAGAAAGGTGGAATAATAGTAAGTATTCAGTTTCTACAGGAAAAGCATTAATACCAGTGAGAGCATGTTAAAGTCACATGCTGCGACATTTATCATCTACTTCCTCTGTTCATTTAGCAGGAGCTGGTGTGCTGAAAGCAGAGCATTCCGTTGAGAAGCCCAGTGTTGCTGTGACTGGTCCAGCCATTCAAGACACAACCCTGCCTTCAGTCAAAGAACACAAACCCGCGAAGAAAAGTAGCTCCACTAGTTCACTGCCTCAGAAAGCAGGTGAGGAATCAGACAGCGATTTTGAGTCTGACCCACCGTCCCCCAAAAGCAGCGAAGATGAAGAGGCAGAAGAGGAAGAAGGTCTCAACAGTGAACACGAAGACACCGAACCTGAGAATCTGGGTCAGAGGCCGTTACTCATGGACTCTGAGGAAGAGGTTGAGGAAGAGGAGGACAAGCACAGCTCGGACTCAGATTGTGACTCTAGAAAAGCAAAAGATGGCCTGTCAAATGACAAAGCTGCGGTTTTTCCTCCGAGAACTGTGAAAGCTGAATCTGGAGCCAGTGTGATCACTCCTCCCAGCTCGCCAAGCGTCGCCGTGCCTGTCTCAAGCCTTGTGGATGTGTTCGGTGCTGTTCCTTTTGTTGGCAGTGGTCAGCCCAGAGTGTCACCAGAGAACTCAGATATATTTGCCAAAGCCCCTTTTAGGCAGGCTAGCCAGGAGAACGCTGCAGAAGAGACTGATGTATTCACCAAAGCCCCTTTCAGCAGAAACCTCTCCAGGTCCAGCAGGAGTGGCGATGGACCCAGCGGCCAGACGCCACCCATGTCTCCTGACAGTGTGGATGTATTTGGATTCTCGCCTTTCCAGCCTGACCACGTAATACCCACTTCTAGGAGTCAAGAGGACGTTTTTTGCCAAGCACCTTTCGATGAAGCAGCCAGTCCCCAGCTACAGAGGCAGAAGCAGCGCAGCCTTCAGAAACTCTCCTCGCGGCAAAGGCGCACCAAGCAAGAGGCCAGTGGCGGCAATGGGAAGCGACACCACAGCACGCCCACCGGGGGCAGGAAGAGCAACAAGCCCAGTTTTCGTACCCCCGAACGGGTGCGAAGGCACAAGAAAGTGGGCAGACGGGACTCCCAGAGCAGCAACGAGTTCCTCAGCACGTCCGACTCCAAAGAGAACATCAGTATTTCCCTGGGCGAGGTGATGGAAAAAGGAGCTGCTTTGCCCCCGGAGGACGTCTTGTTGGATCCATTTGGAGCCAAGCCTTTTCATCCGCAAGATGGCAGTCGACACGGTCAGCACCAGAGCTTGGGAGACAACAAAAGTGAGATCAATTCGACCAACGGCAGGCCTAGAACCAGCTCCTTACATGGCGTGTTTGAGATCGATAAGATAGATGACTTTGGAGCAGTACCTTTTACAGAACTGGTGGTCCAAAGCGGAGCTCCACAAACCCCACAAATGGATCTCGACCCTTTCGGAGCAGCACCTTTTCCCTCAAAGCAGTGAATGTCTTGTCTTCCGGGAAACACACACATACACCGCTACATTATGCAAAGTCCAAGCAGCCTTTTGAAATGTCTTTTATGGAAGGCAGCTTTGTGCTGTGATCTCTGTGTATGTGCAGCCCATTGGGACATAAGCCTTTAAACTAGATAACATTCAACTTTTGTAGTTTTTCAAGTATTTTAATACCTAACTGGACAGCTAAAACACCTCTTTTCCTTTTGGTGACTTAAACCTGTGGTCGATGAATGCTTTCAAATAGGCTTTTGAAGCATATTCTTTGGCCTTTACATGCTAGAAAGCCTTCTATGCTGCATTTCAATAAGCGCTCTGCTGAGTAAAAAACAAACAACAACAAAATATAATACTTTGTTTTAATAGGGTTAAGAGGAAAATACCAATGTAGAACAACATTTTGATTAGGTTTGTACTTCATTGTTGATCACTGAGTTGGTACAACTTTTATCTACCAACATAAAACACCATAAAGCCTTATCTGGGTATTCCCCACCCTGCTTAACAGTACCTCGAATACACAATGGCTGTAATAGCCGCTTGTGTTAATGGAATCATGAGTGTAGGCCTTCTCCATTTTAATGTCATTCACAATTTTATGCATATTTTTACATTTTGTAAGAACGTCACAATGTCTGTATACATGAAAAGGGACTTGATTTAATGGTCCATTTAGTAAACTGACCACTCAAGAGAAGTTAAACTTGCAGATTATTAGACAATGTTGTAACGCGCATAGAAATAGTTTTCCAACCTAGGTGTTCCACTACTTTTGTATCCTACAATCGGGAATTATTAGCTCCTGTGGAAAGGGAAAAGAATTAAAGAATGAGCTCATTGCAATTTTGCCTATTTATATACCAGTTCTTCAAATTTTAGTCATGAAGAGTATCGAGATTTTATTGATAAAAGGTCCCTTAGAAGATACTTTTACACTCACTGGGTATCTGCAGTTGGAAAATTTAAGACCAAAAAATCTTTTTTTCCAAACATTTTTTTTTATGTACTACTACACTCTAACAATGCAATAAAAGATTTTTTGGAGATCATGAGTCCATGTTTGTTTTTTTTGTGTCAGTCAAATCTTTTATTAAAAGAACTGTCATTAAAAACGGCAGTTGAAAAGGACAAAGTGAATGTTTATTCAGGTGTACCGAAGAACACATCACAACATATTACATACCATACCACATGTGGTAAAAAATAAATTAGTGTTTCACGAAGCATCATGATTCATTAACAGCACATCACCCTACCATTAAGAATTAAAAATACACATTGTGCCATTTAAAAAAATAAATAAATAGTACAGCGGTACAGTTCACTATTACACTATTGTAATGCAGAAAATGAACTAAAAACAAGTAGCTTTCACATTACAGCCATAACTTTGTGACTTGATATCTTAAAAGATTACATAAAGATCAAATGCAATATACAGATTTGTGTTAAATGTATTCATTTTATGGAAGGATTTTGTTGTAACAAAAGCAAGTGGTAAACAAGGAGTCACCTCCACATCAAGATAAATAATACTGATGTGTGTTATTACGACATGTAGCAACTTAAAATAAATTTTTTCTTGAGTAAAAACATTTACTTATTTCACCAATTACTGAAAAAAGCCCTATTAAGTCTCTTTGGTTTATACAATGTTGTTAATAAGACTACATGACTTAAGTCTTATTTATACAATTATAAATGTATTTGAAAAAAAAATACATTTATAAAAGGTCACATTCACGCAAACCCAACATAAATCATACGTGTGATACTATTAAGCTTGTGAATCGCTAAATTTTAGTTGCAAATACAAAAAGTAAACATTAAAATAGTATTGAACTCACAATACAATACTGAATGTTTAACTATTAACATGTAACAGACATTTTACCCACATAACCTGCATGTTACCCAAGATGGAGAAACCCCAGCATGCAGATGCTGTGAAATGCTGCTTTACCTTGATTTTTAAAAGTACTTTTAAAAGCCTAACACTGCTTACCTCAGGTTCCTAATTATACTGAAAAAACTAGGCACTTTTACAAAAATGTATAAAAAGTGTCAAAATAGATAGACAATTAAAAAAAACAAAATCCACACATCTTGTATATATTTTATAAACACTGAATGTGTTCAAGCTTTCAGATCAATTAAAATGCTATACAGTAGTCCTCAGTGGTGTCCCCCGACCCCGTAACTCTAGGAATGAAGAGGGTAGTCTGAGCAAGGGTGAGTATGTCGATAGTTGGTTATGAAAAGTGCAGACTGATGCCACCAGTAGAACATGAGCACCACCAATATATGCCAGACCTGGTGGCTGGAGCCCAAGTAGTTCAGCTGACCTACAGATTACAAGAAGAGCAAAGTGTTAATTAACTGGTCTGAGGTTGGTCCTCTCATACATCAGTGTGACTCTATTTAAGTCAGATATGGCCCTTGGTTTAATCTAAAAAACCTCCCTCAGTATCATATTTGACATAAGTCAAATGCAGCCATTCATGTCAGATATACCACGTTGAGCTCTACAATTGTGAAATAAAAGAGTAAGAAATTTTAACATTTCAAATACCTGGAAAATAACGCTCTGGAACTTTGGACATGTAGAAGATGATAGCAGCTACAGCAAGTATATACATTATTAGTACTCTGGGAATAAATTCCTACCAAAAAAACAAAAACGAAAACTGATCAATGAAGGTATATAAACTAAACATACAATATGTGACCCTGCTGAACCACAAATTATTTAATGCCAAAAATAATTAGGATTTTAAGTAAAAAAAAAATTTCATAAAGACATTTCACGAATTTCCTACTGTAAATATATCAGAACTTCATTTGTGATTGGTAATCTTCATCACTAAGAATTCTGGCAACTTTAATCTCAATTCGTTTTTTTTTTTTCCCCCACACTCAGATTCCAGATTTTCAAATTGTTATAGCTCTGCCAAATATTGTTCTATTCTACCGTACATCAATGAAACTGTTATTTATTCAGCTTTCAGATGCTGTACAAATGTCAATTTAACAAGAATGGCCCTTTTGACTGGTTTTGTGGTTCAGGGTGACATATGGAAAAAATACTGGCAATACTCATTATTTCTTTTGTTGAGGTTATTTATGAAAATGTATTAAACTGTGAGGATGCCCACTACCTGGACTATGTCTGAGCTGAAACCCCCACTGAGCCAGATCCAATGAAAGGTGGGGATGAGGCCATATCCTGCCACAGCACAGAATATAACAGAGCGAAGCTTCTGCCACTTCTTGGTCAAGTAATGAGGGTGTATCTGGGCGAAGAACACTGCCAGCATCATGGCCAGAACAGTTACCAGGTACACCTGCCGCCAATACTGCAGTTACACAAACCAGACAAAAAAATACATGACTCACAAACACATGGAAGTTATCTTAATGTGCACAACAGAGACACATACACACAAAAAATCACTTGTTCTGCTGAGAAAAAAAAGAACTGGTGCAAGGAAAAAGCAACAGAGAAAGCGGTCTCTCTTTCTCTTGGGGCACTTGGCTGATTGAGTAGTCATCCAAAAAGCAAAGCTAAACACTTGGCAGGGGGAGAGTGGAGATGGCTCACCCACGTGTGAATGTCATATGGTGGGGAACAGGAGTGACGGAGTGGGTCCACGAAAACGGCCATCTGCTTTGGGCTGGAGCAGATTTCTGCCGCATTCTGGGGCACAATAAGCCAGCACTTCCAATATGTGGGGAGAACCATGTGGAGCAGCGTGGCCAAAAGCGCTGGTGCTCGGCAAACAGCAAGTGGGAGTAGAGGGGACGAGAGCAAGCAGCTTGCTCAGGATATCCAAGATCCAAGCTTTCAGAAAACTGCACCAGAATCTTGAAACAAAGAAGATTCCACGCCAAACGGCACCTCGTCGTTTTTATACAGGCAGTACAAAGCCGCTCCACAGGGGGTCCATTGTGCAAACTAACAGGAAAGGAGGAATAAACTATCATACAACATAATCAAACATACTCTAGCACGGTGTTACAGTAATCTCACGGGAAATGTCAAGATGCGACAGCTCTTAGTGTGTGCATGTCTAACTTTCCTATTCATACTATTCCTCGCTTTTTAAGCCACGGTTCACCCAAAAATAAAAATTATTTTATTTACTCGGCCATGTCGTTTAAAAATTCTGTCAAACCCAAAAGTAGGTATTTTGAAAAATCTTTTCTGTAAGTCCATATAAAGAGTGTAAAAGTGAGTTTAGAATCACATCAGTTCAAATGAATGATAGTGTTCTTTTCAGGAGAATAAATAAATGTCCTACAACAGAAATTGAAAATACAGTAAAATGTTCTTTACTAAACCCATATAGTCAGTCTCTCCATATAGTATTCACAGCACACACACACACCAGACTGTTTTCCCCAGGAAAAGGTGAACTCTTGCTCTGTATCTGTTGCACAGGTAACATATGCCCACAACAAAAGCAGGCCAACCATCTGCTGCAGGAGACCACTGTGGGACGATACACCTCAAGCCACCTAATTAATCTACCCCTGTCCACACTGACCATAATTGCACACAGTGTAGAGGCGCTCTGTGTCATTCTTATGGAACCCGACGCGTCCTACTTGGATTGAACTCTGTACATAAACATTTATTACTTCGTTAATGAAGTTTACCTCCAGTACTGGCCACACCTCTACCTCCCCTGAGATGCTTTAGGTCATCTTAGTACATTCCTAAATGGACAGTTTCTTGACTTATATTGCAAACATGTCTATCAGTTTCATTCCACAATAAATATACAATGACATTTCCCAGCAGTACACAGACATTTGTAATCAGCTAAAAAAAAAAAGTGTCATCATTTATTAACCCTCATGTCATTTCAAACCTGTATAAGTTTGTTTCTTCAGTTATGGTTAACACAAAGGATTTTGGTCCCCAAATACTTCTATTGTAGAGAAATAGATACCATTTGCATTTAATTTACAAGCATTATTCAAAATATCTTCTATTATGTTCAGCATTGGAAACTTCTACAGGTTTGGAATGACATAAGGTTGAGTAAATGATGACAATTTCCATTTTTGGTTGAACTTTCCCATTAATAGTCAACAAATAACTGTTATTTATATTTTTGTTCACATGGAAGAAAAAAGCTGTATGCAGAAAAAAAAAAGTTGAAATAAGAAATTTGACTGGAGCAGCACCCTCTGTAATATAGCTGATGTACATACGTTATTGCAGTAGAATGCATAGAACACTCCTGGAATGTAACAGCCTATGATTCCTATGGAGATCCCAGCATAGTCCAGTGCCATCCAGCGGCGGCTGGTTTTTTCAGAACGGTGGCAGCAGAACAGGTGATAACCCACAGAACACAACATGCACACCTGAGAAGACAGCGTAAAGTGTTGAGATACAGACCCCGGTGTAGGCCATATAGGCAGATTCACATATGCAAAGTTTTCACAATACAATACAAAAAAAGCTGAAACTCATATGATGAACATATGCAGCCAAAACAAAGATGCTATAATTATGTCTTTATGAGAGAATATGCAAGGGTGGTGGTAAAGGCACTTTGCCTAATCCTGATACTTGAGAGAATGGCTGCCAAAGAGAGAAGCTGCCATTTCTGTCTATAACCGATGGCACGAGAGCAACTGATAACAGATCTAGAATTAGACGGGCCTGAGTTTAGGTGATAAATTCATAAGTTTCAACTCTAATCCCTGGCAACAGTGAATGTGGAAAGCCTAATATCAAAGGCCTTCAACAGTCCAAGGATCATACAAATACTTCTTGCTGATCAAAAAGATGGAGCTGATCCAAACAAGCAACCATGGTTAGAGATTATTTGTTTGTCATGCCAAAAAACTCTTTATATTCACTGCTACTGTCTTAACTGTTGAAGTTTAAACGAGGGCTATTGAACGCAGTTCTGAACTGTTAAAATTTCCCCTCAATTCCAAGTAATTTGGGGACAAAATGCAATCAGCACAGACATACCTGGAAGCAGAAGAGGCCTATGGAGTAGATGACATAGTCCTCTCTGGACGCTCCTAATATTGGAAGCACTGCCAATAAGTCATAAACCCCCAATGTGAAGAACAGGAAGAATCCCAGCAGATGACTCCAGATGTTTACTGTCTCATTAGACAGAATGAAAAGGCTACAAAACAAGCAAGATTATATTATAAAAAAAGTATATATATACTAAAAGTATACTATATTAACTACAATATCTGTAAATTATGCATTGAAAGTGGTTGTAAGTAAAACCTGCACTTACCTTTTAATGCACAGTCTAGAGGTCAGATAGGCTCTGTAGCCATCAGTAATATAAGGATTTTCCCGCAGAAATCCTGGCACCTGCTCATAAGTGTACAGGCGAATTCCTCTGGGCACCAGAACTGGCCAATACTGGTAACTGCCCAATTCAATGTATTGGGCATTCCTCAGCAGCTTTGCTGATGGCATGATGATATTATCGCCCAGCCTCACACTCAGAGTCCTATTAAAAAAAATTATAATAATTCTTAATTTAATAAAATACTTTTATAAGCATACATTATTTTTTTAAATGTGACATGAATGTGAAATGTAAAAAAAAAAATTAGGTTTAGTTGACCTCCCCACAAGTTTTATTTATGAAGTACTGAGCTATTTAATCTGAGGGCAGTTTTTTAAATGTAGTATATAAAGGCAGTTTTGTTATTCTTAACTATAAGTATTTGTAAAACAAAAAATGTAAATAATTTACATTTCAATAATTGAAAATAACTAAAATAACAGATACATTATACAAAAAAATGTATCTGTATATATATATATATATATATATATTTTTTTTTTTTTTTTTTTTTTTTTAGAAATGTTATTATTTCGCTAAGATATGTACATACATACATGCGCACACAAGTATGACTATGAGAATATTAGGGGAAAATTATACAAAAAAAATTATACTGAATAATATTAAAATATAAATAATGAAATGTTTATAATATCTAACGTAGCAATACTGTCAAGTTGGCTAAATGTATGGTAACGTTAAGTTATTTATTGTTCCGTCTCAAGAAGGGTACTGTTTTTTGTTCATTGCTTTTGTTCATCAACTGTTAAAACGTTATTAAAAAAATTACAACAAAATGTTTAATAGCCTAATATGAAACGAAGCTTTAGGGTGGGCTAAAGAAACAGACGCCCCATTCACTGTCCAACAAGTTGTCAAATATTACGGTAAAAACTCATAAAGAAACACGCAGCACAAACTTGCAAATGATATAAAATTATTCTTTAAATAAATCCAATACACTATCTGGCCAAAACCTAACGTTACTTTTATCGCTAAATTCGCCATCAGTGTAACAGTTATCTAAAATGGATAAACAGCTAAATGCTAACGTTAGTGGATTTATTTCAGAAACGGATTAAAATGTTCGCTTTATCCTGAATTTAAACTTACCATTGATCAGTTGAATGCCTGCATAGAAAAATCCGCGTATGTGTCGGTGAGGCTCATATATTAATATCCCATGTTCAGACTCGGTAAGGGCAGCAGGAAGTTGTTCTGTGTTATTAGCTGCTAACAGGCTAATAGAGAGATTATTTGATGTCACATGTAACCTGAGGCATTAATCTCTGTGTCTTCTATCTGAGGATTAATGTTAAATATTAATTTAGAATTTAAGAGGACTGATAACGATAAAATAACTGATAAAATAATAAACTATTTAAAATAATTACAATTTTAGTAATACGTTTTAATTTTTCATGTTTGACCTTAAAATACATCCTGTCAGCCGTTCACACTCGTTTCCATTTTTACCCTCAGAAAAATGATTTCTTTCTGAATGTTTCATCACAGTAAGTGTTTATCCAGTGGAAACGTGTTACCAGCCACAATAGCACCCAGTTTTCATAGCATTCATTTCATCGACTAAATTGAGACCTGTAGGTGGCAGACTGCTGTCATCACGTTTTGAAGAAGACTTTCTCTTTTCATAAACATCTCAGGTGTAATCTTGTGCGATACTCCTCTGGGGCTAGAATCACACTTAATCTTCCCTCAGCTATTACACCCAAGATAATTACCTTCTCAAGTGGGAGTGTGTTCTTCATTAGCACTCCTAATGCACCTTTCAGCACTTCACTCTTCAACAGGCTGTCAACAGCATTGCCAAGGCAATTTGCCTGACTGCAGCGAATCCACCAAGACAGCGAAAGAGTGCCATCACATTTCTTGTTTAGATGTTTTTTAGGAAAAATATTTGTGCTAAATTATAGTTGTTGTTTTTTCTCAATCCATTTGATATGTTGAACAATTTTTTAATACACAGATTGACTTAGGCCTACTACCTGTCATTGAGAAGACACCAAAACTCCACAGCTGGACCTTCTCTGACCTCTTTACACTCATTCGTTTTTCCATTTCAGTTCGCTGTCTCAACCTCATGTTTCTTGTAGGAAGCCAACCGCCACACACGGTTCTCCACTGGTGCCCATGATATGGCCCCCAACCAAGAACAGGCATCAAGTCCAATAACAAGGACACAGTCATTGTTAGAAGAGGTTGGCCAAGTGTCTTGCTGAGAAACTATCCAGTGAGTAAAAGACATTGCCACCCTGACAGCGGCCTCGCTAAAGCCCGTCAGTGCTCCCTTGCTCTGGTCGCTTTTATTTATAATCTCCGCCACAAGACATCTGCTGCCGCCGTGCCTCTGTCCTTGCCGTCCACACAGAGGGTGCACATCAATGTTTCCACCGCAACCTGCACCGAAGTCCAGCTCGCAGGCAGGAGACACCACACTTTGCTCCAATAGGATGTGTGTCGTGTCCGATCCCACTCCCTGGAGACTGATTAGCACGATACGGGGGACGGAGGGAGCCTTCACGAGCACTCAGACTGATACTTACACGAACAGAGTGCCTTTGTTTGTTTGGTGTCTGTAGTCTGGTCACAAGACTATTTTGGGGAACTGACACTTTGAGAGAGCTCTGGAGCCATCTGACGAGGCCTAGTTTGCCGCCAGTTCCTGAACAGTGGGAAGTCAAGCAGGCCACTGCACCAGCCTTGATGCAAAATGGCAGAGGCAGTTTTGTGTTTTTTAAGCAAAAAGAAGACCACATGCAGCTTCAAATACCACCCGCTTTTCCTCAAAAGAATACATATATTAAATCATACATTTTTTACTTCATCCTTAGACTACAAATATTCACTGTGTGTGTGGGCTGAGAGACGATTATTATCAAAAATTCGTGAAATAAAATAAAAATGGTCCTTATATCAGATTATCAAAAAACTACAATGTAATCAAGTAATGCAATGTTTAAATAAATAATATTATTCCATATAAAGAGCTATTGTTAGCTAAAATATTTCCCCTTTTAAATTTAATTCACCTTAAAAAAAATCATTCTTTAATGGTTGTAACCCAGTGAAGTCCCTTACATTAAGTTTTTATTTTTTTATTTATTTTTTTATCTTTATTCTTATATGTACTATTGTGTTCACCATTTTTTCTGCTTTAAAGAAGTTCAAATGAGGCAATGGTTGGAGATTTCAGCTTAGTGAAAGTTCCATCTGCATAACAATATTGGGAGGAATTAAGCTTTAATATAAAGGCATCCTCTTTTTTCACTTACAATTATCTCTTCAATAAGATGTACATCTGGCCCCAAGACTATAATTCCCCAGAGGCCAAAAGAAATGGAAAACAATTTCCACAATAAGCAAGAGATTAAGTCATACAATGCAATTGTTCTTCTGCATTTAGCATTTGCTTGAACGAGCTTAATATCTTGTGATATTAATGACTGTTTGCTGTGAGTCACTTTTGCTGTCAGCATGAAATACTCTAAATCCTCATTTATGGGGAAAATCATGAGTCTGGCTGAAGGACTCAAGTAGACTTGATGTAACAGCCATCATGTCTATTTAATTCTGCGTTTTGACCACTGGGTGGAGTGTGTGCCTTAACGGGTATATAGTTAGACAAAGAGTTAGAGAAGTCAGGTGTGTAATGAAAGGGAAGCACAACATTTTTTGACCGTGTCTTTGGTGAATATGTGGAGGCATCTAATGGGATTTTATGTGCATGTGCATCCGAGCTGTGAATTAAAATGATTTATGCGGACTGAACAAACCTGATAAAGCAGTATTTGGAGAACTAACGTAAGTTTGTTTGTTTACGCGTCAGAAACTACACTATAACACCTTAATAACAAAAAGTAATTTATGACATTGTGAACTGTAAAATTAATCTATATAAATAAGAATATTCTGGGACTCAAAGACCGTTTGCGAGGACAATTTGTTTGCTACACAATTATGTAATAAAAAAAAAAAAAAAAAAAAAAACATAATTCAATATGATTTCCCATAATATACGTTTTTTAATCATTATTAAAAATGCTTGACAAATGCTGAATTTATTTATTTTTGTTACTGATAATAGCCTAATTCAAAATAATTAAAATCTAAGTGAAATCATTCTTTATCCTGTAGATGTCACTCTGTATCTATTTTCTGTCACAAAATACTTTTGAACAATAAATCGTCCACTAATTTGCATGAAATATATATATGTTACTTACAAAAATACATTTACAGAGAACTAATGCAGTTAAGCCGAGATAGTAACGTTAGATAGATTCATTAACTGCTAATACTGCGAAATGGATTTTTTACATCGATAATTTAACATCTTTAAATTGAATAATTTTGTAGATTTGACTTTGATTTGACAGCTGTCAGTTCTGCGAATATAAGAAACGTAAAACAGCAAATAAAAAAGCAAACAAGCAAGTATCCCGATAGAAATGATCAGTCTTGTATCGTGTCTCATTGTGTTAAAGATTTTGACAGTAGGTCTAAAAATATCCACTAGATGGTACTGTGGTCACTCATTTTGTTTCTATCTACCGTCACCCCTCATCTCGGCTACTTTAAATGGCCTTAAATACTTAATTTACTTTTCAATAGAATGTTTAATACAGTCAAAATGCTGTGGAAACATTATCAAACAGCATGGGGAATATGAAACTAAATGTATTAATTCATTTGTTAATGAAATAAAACAAATGTGAATTAAAACCAGCTCAGACGAGCTCAATGCAATGAATGAGCCAATTGTCAAACACATTTGCTGGCATTTAATACTTATAAATAGAAATACAGTTCTTATTTGAGAGCTTTGACCCTCTTCACAGCAATGTATTTTGTCATTCTGGCCTGCAACACCAAGACTGGATTGTTTTTTTTTTATTGTAGGGGTCAGTTCATTGTACAGATTAGCATTAGCCGCCAATCCCACAGTAATGGATTTCTCACATCACGGGACATAAATGATGATTCTTTTTTCAATTGTGGAAGATAACTCCCTCTAGCACAGATGCCAATGAAAATGACAGCCTTCTCCTGAGTGAACGAATTGCGCTGATGTTTTTGATGCATCCTTGCACGTCTACGGCCGTGGGTGCCATTATTGTGGAAGATTGTCTAGGACCTGCTGCTTTTCCCTGATATGAAGGGGAGAGTAAGAGACAGTACGGTGTAGGGGAGGGAGGGCCGTCTGCCCTCCACGGCCCTGAATCTCCTCCCGCCACAGGACTACCCCACGCCCAGGCTTGTTTGGAGGATTGGCACTAATTCAGCAGCGCCAGCGTCTGACCTCAGCGGCAGCGGCGCTCCGAGCTCCGAGAAGACCCAAGGCAATGCGAGGGATTCACCTCAGCCGGGAAGGGGAGGGATGGCTGGGTAGGTGGGGGTGTCTCAAGGTCAGTTAGGGGGGTCTGGGAATTGGGGTGGAAGGAGAGACTAATGAGATTTTCATTCTCTCTTTCTCTCCGGCGCTGGTGGCATCACCTTGCAACCCCCTGTCAATCTACCACCTTTCATCAGCTGAGAAGGACAGAGGGGTGTAGGTGGAAAAAAATGGAGGAAAAATACTGTTTATTTCTTTAACAGGACTGTTAATCTATTTGGACTGGGGTAATAGAACATTTGCCTGGCACCTGCAGAGAGCCGTCTGCGGGAACGCGGGGTTGTGACATTCCCCCTAAATATGCTGAGCTTTCTCTCACCTCTCATCAAACAGTGTGATCTTTATGGACTGTATCATATTGTGCCGTAATGTGCTTTATTGTCCACAGAATAAGCTTTTCTTAAAGGTAATTGGAAACCTGGAAATGGCTGCTATCGGCTGATTTTTAAATACATTATTTCTGAAATGTGGCCTGGGTAATGACCCTGTCGGTGTAAAATGTAAGATTTATCTTGGCAGACAAAATTGATCCATTTCACCTTTGTCTAATGGAAATTTTTATCAGGGATTATCTGTTTATGTAAATGAGCGTTGCCCTGGAACAGGGAAATAAAAGGAGCTTGAGAGGGCAGTTAATCTAACACTTGACACGTCAATGTGGACATAACGCATACAGAGCACTCTCTCTCTCTCTTCCTCTCTTAGGGTTGAAATGATGGGAGGGCGTCTGTCCCAGACCTCAACAGACATTTGAATTGGGACCTTCATTTCCATATTAAGAAAAAAAAAACATTGGCTACACACGAGCTAAGATTAGATCTGTAATAAAAATAAAATGTAAGTGAAATGTAATTGTATCATAACATTAGACCTCAGATTTGTTAACATACAAGCCTGTATATGTTATTGTATATAGATGCTACATAAAAACTACATGTAAATATGTCTACAGTTAGATCAATAAATCAAACTAAACAAATGTTATAATCATGTGTTTACATTTACAGCATATACAGGCTATATATGAATGTTTAATGCTTAATTAACAAACTGAGTTGCAAACAAAGTCATACAAAGTCAAAAATATTATAATTGCAGGACAATAAACCATCGGATAGCCAAATAGGTCTTCGTTCTGCATAGTTTTACTTATGTGGGCTCAGACACATCATATCATAAGAGACGTTTTAAATGTTTAGTGATGGCTTTGGGCCACAAGGACAACTTCAAATCACTTGTGATGTAAGATTGCATTTACAGCTCTATTACCCACTGTGCAGCATCATGGTCCATGTTGTGTTTTCAACCGGGCAACCTATCATTTCCCCCTGAAATGTGTTTATGTGGTGGCTGTCTAGTCTCTGACAGAGTAGTCACTTAAAAGAAGGCCGTTCGGATTGACAAGGCCTTCTCGACTGCATCTGTGCCGTTCCTCCGGATATGATGTTTTATGAGGGGCTCGTGTTGTTGGTAGCATCTCAGCGTGACAGCGATGCTGTGTTTTGAAATACAGCCCAGGATCTCCACTGAGAGAGACAAATGGAAATTTAGCATGTGCACGGCTAGTCCCAGGGCGGCCACATTGTCAGCTTTACTGAGGCAAGCATAGTCCTGATGGAGTGTCAGACATGCCAGTGTATCGTGCGCTATGGGGAACTCCATCACTGTTCCAAACACTGACTGGTGTCAAGGGTCTTTGGGACAGACCTTTGTCCCTAAGCCTCTCTGAGCCCATCCACGAAGGGCCAGCAATTATTGAACAGGCAGCAGATGCATAACAGTGCTTGAGGAGCCACCATGAGGAGAAAATGATCTGAAGTGCATCCGGTGCTGGGACTTTTTTCTTTAGATTGACTGATTGATTATTTTTTTCTACTACTGTTGGTTGAGATTTGTTGTCCATGTTGATTTGAGGTTTTACAGAGATATTTCAGCAATATATATTTCACTTTTGATTGTTTTTCATAATGGCAGTATCTAAATTAGATGGCAGACACACATAATGTAATACAGCATATCAATTATTTTCATAACCTCTGGTAGGTTTCTACTGTTTGAGTTACAGCTTAGAAATGTGGAACAATATCTAATAGTTTATTTGTTTAAAAAGTGTGGGGCAAAAGATAATTAAAATGGTTAGTCTACATTTATCTTTATTTATAATAAGAGCACAGACAAGGGTTTCTGGATAAGTTAAAGCAGCTGGTTTGGTGGGTATGCAAGAACACTGCAACAGTGAAGCATCTTCATGGGCTTCAAATATAGGGCAAAAAAAATCACCATCAAACTAGTTCCATCACTTCAGCTCAAATTCTGAAAGTAAGATGAAAAGCCAATTGCACTTCTCCACTCCAGGTGCAATGGGAGCTTAGTGCAATTAAAAGAGTTTCAGATCACCAGAGGCATTAAAAATGAATCCCAACCACTAAATGGACTATCCCCACTCATCAGAGATCATATGGCTCCTAAAGGAAAACTGTGACAGCTGTTAAGAAAAGACCTCCATAATACACTCGAGCATACATACACACATAAGCATATGAATGCAGAAGCATTTTTTTTTCTGACAAAGATCTGAACATAGTGGATGGATAATGATTTATTGAAATTGTCCCCTGACTCTCCTGATGATTTTTTATCTTTTTTTGACGATCTCCATTTCGTACTATTTCAAAATATACATACCAACTAATACACTGTAACAGCTGCAGTGCTGCAAACTCTTTCTGCAAACTAATGACATTATGGTGAGGCATTCAACACCTACCAATGCAGCCCAGACGTGGCCTATTACTTCAGACTGTTTAGCTCTCGCTTGCTTCGTTCCCCCCTAGATGTCAGAGCACCGTCCTGATGGTAATTTGTTGCTAATCAGCTGTCAGCTCACAAGTGATGATGAGGCGATCATTTTGCAGTGGTGGTAGGTAATGGCCTTAAAAGTCACAGAGTCAATGTCAATGGGATCTCTCAGATTCAATCAGGAAGCGGCCATGACGGATGGCCCCTGCTGACATAACCACTCATTTTGAGCCCAAGCATCTGGGCCCTAGTAAATAACCATCAGAGGGTGGGTCCAAGGGACAGGTCATTAGCCCTGAGAAAAATAAATATCTCTTCTCTATGAAGGCTGCAAGTCATTTAGCACAGACTAGGAATTTTTACTCAAGATTAAGTATGATGAGCTAATATGAGTCAGAGGAGGCTGTACCGCACCGAGCCGTGATGAGACAGAGAGGAAATTTATACGCTGGACCTGGCTGGTGAATAGGATTTTAAAGAGCTGATGTGTTGGCTTAGGGGTCGGACAAAAAATCTTCTCTTTCCCTGCCCCCCTATGCACTGCATGGACCCTTAAAGTATGAGCTTTTATTAGGGGACGGATGCTCCTGCCCTCCAGAATGTTCCTTGTTCACCATGTACATGTGGGATTACTGGCAGTTAATAAGGTCGGCGGACATCTGTGTAACTCCAACCACTCTATCTCTTTTTCTCATTTTGTTTAATGAAGAAGAGCTTTAATTAGCTAATTAAGCTTTTCTGGGACAGAAACTCCCACCCAGCAGGTTAAACGTTCAGTAACTTCGAACTATCACTGCAAGAACTGAGAGAGGCCATTTATCAAATACGTGTGGAGAAGATCTAAATTTAGCATACAGTAGGAATGTACCACTGTTCTCAAAATAACCCAGGCCCTTTATTTTATTTTATTTTATTTTTTTACAGATTTCTCTCAATTCTGACTGGTCAGTGCTAACTGGTGCTCCTTTCATTTATCTAATATCACACTGCTAACTTGAATCAGTTGTAATGGAAATAACTTACAGCCTTCCAGAGAGGAAGCAAGATTTTTGCAGAAGTTTATGGAGATGAACACATTTAGTTGTTTAATTTTGTTTAATTTGATTAATTGTTCACCACAAGACTAATAATGCATGCTAACATCATTAAATGTGGTCATTTGTTTTGGGGACTTTAAGTAGCCTATTTTATTTTTCGGTAACAATTTAGAATAGGAAACACTTATTTGCTATTAACTACGATTTTTTGCATCCTAATATACTGCTTATTAATAGCTAGTTGTTAATTTAGGTACTGTATTAGGTAGGATTATAGATATGGTCATGCATAATACAGTATGTGCTTTATAAGTACTGATTAACAGGTAATATGTTAATAATAGGCATACTAATAATAGCAATTTAATTGCTCTTTAAAGTTTAACACATATTTAAGTATGTATTTATTTATTAATTTGGAAACTCAAAGAGTTGGATGTTATACAATACTTTGTTATAGTGCAGTAGGCTACATTGTAAGATCATTGTAAATGACCCTGGTGTCTCTGTTCTGTCATTAATTCAATTAATAGTAATGACTTGTATCCATCACGCCACACTCAATATAAACATTATCATATTAACCTCCAAAAATCTATTCTCATTCTATCAACATAATTAATTTAGCCTGCAAGTGGGGGTTATCTGAATAATTGACACCAACTCTAAGATATGAAATATTCATATTCTCCCCGCATGCCTGTAATATGATTGTGAATAGCAGGTGTCTCCTTCCAAATGACTTCTGGACTGGGCAGGAGGGTGGCATGTCTGCAATACTGCGGGACCTCCGGGGTTGAGCACTGACCTTCATGCGGTGGTCCATCTTCACAGTTGAGTTCATGCATCGTCTCAGCAACACAGACACGCTGGTCATATATCTCTGTTTCATGCCAGGTCTCGCACTCAGCAACTCTGAGGGAAGCACCATTAGGTATAATGCTCTCTCTCTTTCTCTCTCTCTTTATTTCTTTCTCTCTCTCTCTCTCTCTCTCTCTCTCTTGCTCCGTTTTGGCAGCCATTATCATGGATATTTAGAGAGGAGCACGATGGTGGGATGGTGGTTGTGGCAGGGGGAGAAAAAAGGTTAGTGGACATCTGAGTAATATCTTAGAGAAAAGTGATTAAATATATATTGCAAATTATAATCTGGGTTTTGTTTGACATTGTTAGGGGGCATTGAGAGGAATTTTAGCATAAGGTTGCAACATAAATCATAGCAAGTAAAAAAAATAATTTACATGCAGGGCTTCAATGACATTACTTCCTTAAACAATGTCTTTTGGTTTCCAGCTCATTAAATTAGACCCTGAAAAACAACAGCCAAAACAAAACCCACTCTTTTTTGGATATTGTTAGTGCATAATTAATTTGCATTTTGTGCTGATGTTCCCCACTACTTTGCCAAAGTCCAAAGCATCTCACGTCCAACAGCCAGACACACTAGTGGAAATAATGGTGGATATTTATCTGTGTTTCAGCAGTAGCCAAATCCCTGTTACAACCTGTCAATGACTTACAAACCGCCTCAGGCGGTGAAATGTTTCCCCCTGCCACGCTGACTATATGAGCTAATTATATGAATAAAACTTCAAATGAACTCAAATAGTAGTATAAGAAATAATAATTACAATGAAATACTTTTTGAGTTGATTCATCTGATTAAAATGGATTTGTGATATCTCAAATGCAATACAACACATTTCAGGGACTCCCACTCTTCTTTCCACAGTCCATCAGTATGATGCAGTGTTGTTGTAGCTCCATCTGCTAGCGTTAATGCTGTCCATATAACAAGTGCTTGTCAATTTAAGCTGTTTTATTGACTCATCTGTTGAGTTCGGCTTCAAACACAATAATCGTTCTCTCTTTTTTTACCCATCTTCTGCTCTTTTTTTTTTTTTTTTTTAATAAATGCATTTTCATGAATATATCTCACCCATGTGGTGGGGTGTTGTTTCTCACAGTTAATCACTGGGCAGATAAATCATGCACATATTTGGTGTCCATCTGCTGGGAAGGTACTGCAGCCTTTCCTCCTTTCCATTCGGCCTGATGGACAATAACACCAATGGAAGGCAATGAGATTCAGTGCCAGTAGGCTACACCTCTGCACTGGAACATGTTTTCACTGGGCCAGGATGTAGTGATGCGGGTGCTGTGGGGGCTGATTGGTGTGATAGAGCAAAATGTTCTTTTATTTGTCTATTCCTGCCCCATCCGTTCAATTTTTCCTCCTTTCATTTGTTATTTTGGCTATTTCTGTAAAGTAACTCTCTTTCTTGAACAATTCTTAATTGCTTTCAAATTTTGTTTTTGAATCAGCTTTGTAATTTTGGTAAATGCACTTCATTCTAGCATCTAACCTGGCACCAAAAAGCCTCAGTCTATTTAAATCAGTCATCAACTAATTGAGCTCTAGATATTCATAATTATCGTTATTATTTTCCTCTTGTGGCATAGAGAATCTCGTTGAAACAAGCCCATTATCATGTGCAGACGCTCACAACATCATTCCTTTTTTAGGCTAAATTTGAGGGAGTGCATCAGTGGCTGATTACCGAGGGATCTCTGTTATTCTGTCACAGCCTTTATGACTCACTAAAGAGTGAATCACGCGTCACATTAGAACTGCTCCTTCAATGGATGCTTAACGGCTCCTCGCCTTAAAACTCCCAAGCACCCCATCAATTATTTCCTAAGCAGCCATACTGAAGACATCACTTAGAACAGTGTGAGGGGCCGGAACTGTCACCATCATGACAGATGCACTGGAAGCAAAAGGGTCCCTGTAGAATGCACTTTGGACCATTTGAGACATGCCACTTATGTGGGATGGGAGAAGAGGAAAAAAACAAGGCTGTAACCCATCCTGGAGTGATGCCCCTTTAAGCTCCACAGTGCGAAATTCTGCACAGATGCGGGATGTCTACAGTGGACATTTTGGATTTCATGACTAAGAGGAAAAGAGGTCAGAGTGGTCATTTTGCAGCTGTGTACATGCAAATAGATTGGGAGTTAGTTCACCAGGTTTGTTTCATTCCAGTGTCTCTTGGGATACACAGGGACAAGTGCCAAGTTCAAGGGTGCAGTGGCTTGTGGATAGAACTGGATTAGCTTTATCACATACATCTGTCCCCAAGGATTAAACCTAACACCTGATGACCGATGACCTTCTTCCTTAACTATGAAGTTACATAGCGGACAAAATTGAGTGAATACTGAATGAAGACCGATTGCAAACTAATTGTGCTTTTTAGACATGACCAAAAAAAACAGGACAGCTTTTAAAAATTGTTTCATTGGTGTCAATAATTTATTTTCTTCTTTAGGACCATAGTTTAGATTAATCACTTTTTTGCTCCTTTTTTCTTGTGTGTAAAATATAATTGAATTTTTAATGCTATTTTATGTCCAACATTTCGAACGATTAAAAAAAATCCTTGTGTCACTAATTATACAACCGGTACTTTGATGTCCAGTAGTCATTAAAGACTCATTTGGGTCTGGAGAAAATTAATAGTGCATTAATCAATATGAACTAATTAGCTGATATCAAGTTAATTAAATCTCTTATTTAAAGTTCTGAAGCATGAAATGCTTATTCTTGCATGCAAACCTCGGACTTCGGGCAGCGTAAAGGCATTTTGCTGTTGTCTAAGTGCAGCATGATAGAGAGAGAGAGAGAGAGAGAGAGAGAGGAGGAGATTCTTTGAAGTGTTCTTTTCCTCTCATTTACTCCCATAATGTTAAACACGGCATTCCTTCCACTGAAGTGTGTCGCCTCATCTCCTCAGCTCTGATCAATCATGGTGTGTTAGCTAAACAAAGTGGTAATAAATGAAGATTTGATCAGTCCTGCAGATGGGCATTTAAGCCACCATATGCTTCCTGCTCCTTTTTGACACAGAGATCTAAACACATAGTGTTGAGCCGGATCAGGAATGGCAGAAAGCCAATACAAACTCATGTCTGGAGTCCCAGATCAGTGAGTTATTTTACTGGGGGCCATTATTGTTCCTTTATGTGAAATCAATAGGCCCCTGTGGAATAAAATGCTTGACCTGAAGATATGCTTTCTTTCTCCCTTCACATTTTAGAAAGAGGAGCATCGCAAGCCATAGGCATTTAGAAAAGTTAATCACTAAAGACGTTTTGTTACTACTTAAAAAAAAAAATAATAATTTAACCAAACATAAATTATAGATCTTAAAGGATAAAATTGACAAATCGTATTATTATTATATTAGAATATTATATTTACAGTATATTTCACCTGCTTGACAATTCCTATGAGGTATCATCAAGGTCCAGAGCCACAGATCAATACTTTTGATGGAAAGTTATAATCAGCCCTATTAAGTGACAAAGGTTCACTCTGTAACAGCTGGGCTGGCGAGAGACTGGAGCTTGTCTGACTAATGAATCGTGAAACAATCAGGCAGTAGCCATTTGTGTTTAGATCTGTAAATATGGCACGGAACAAGTGCCAGACCATTGCCGGAGCTCCAGCTGGGGCCACAGATGGTCTGGATTCAGAGCAGCGCAGGAGCCGTTAGCTCCTCCGTCCCACACTGCACCTCTGCTGTCGCTGAGTGACAACTTCACTTTCGCACTAACTTACCCGTTTGCCCTGCGTTGGACGCCAAGCATTCTTAAAGTGGCTGACAGGTTCTCTGAGTGGGGGCTCCCCGAGCTTTGGCATTGGTCGGGGGAAGGAAGGAGAATGGCGGGGAGAGAAAGCGAAGGGTGAGAGAGGGAGAAAGGAGCTGTGAGGAAGAGCAATGTGATCTTGCTATTTAAAGACATGATCACCTAATTAACCTTGTAGGGCAATGACTAATTCTGACACCTCACCCACTACAACCATGGCAAGGTCTGCAATAAATCTCATTAAGTGGCTCTTTTTCAAATACGTACACGAGGCCAGACGCGGATTCACTTGTGCCTTTATGTTAGTTTTGCTATAGGTTTTTAAAATATGCGCTCTGATTATCAGCGCATCCGTGAAAACGGGCTCGTCATTTGACTTGGTGCCTGACAGCTGAATAAATATACTGCAACATTCAAACAGACAAATAATGGCTCTTCTCAAAGGCTTCTTGACATTCATCTGTGCAAATGATAGAAAAGGAGACAGAATGCATTTAATCTGAGGGGCGAGGGAGACGTCCTTGAGGATAGAGCCATGAAAAGAGATGAAAGGTTTATTTAATCTATTTCCAAGGTAAATGATCCCACGTCACTGCTCCTCTCCCCTGTGAGCCACTGATTTTGACTGAAAGCTGTGCCGTGCTATTACATCTTCTCAAACGATAACAGTAATGTTAAGCGGACTATCTGAGGAGCGCGTAATAGGTGTAATTCTTTTTCGGTTTGTTTCAATCTACCCTTTTCCTGTAAAGTGTTTCCCAACTTTGTTGTTGTCATGGCAGTATTTCAAACATATTTGGGGTTTGTCTACAATGAGTTGGTCTAATTAAATAAAGGCTACTTTCTGTAGTTTTTTTTACTGATGTTACAATCATTTCTTTTATCCTATATTCAAAGACAACTATAATTAAGCCAAATAGCAGATAATTAAGAAACTAGATCAGTTTAACAGCACAACCAATGGTGTGATTTAGGGGCGGGACTGTATCTCCTTGTCTGGCCAATGTAGGACAGAGGGCGTGTCCAGAAAACCTATTTAAAAGCAATAATTATTTTGACAGCTCCAAAATTTTACTCTTTAATACGTTGACGAATCATATTACTGATTTTACACTGAACACTGATTAACATGCTTAGGAGAGTTTTTCATGTAATAAACCTTGAACAAACATAAGGAAACAGCGACATACTGTTCACACACATACACCCAGCTGCAGACGAGAGCAAGCATCAGGTGAAGATGAAAGGCTATATTTATTGGCATCTAAATGAAAATGACCTGGTCAGGCAGCGCCTTCAGCCCATATCAGTAATAATAAAGAGTCGGGCCGCCGTCCTTGCCTTTTCCGCTCTCTCTCCAAACCTCAATGAATACCAAAACTGGCCAGTGGAACTTTTCGCAACGTTAACTGTCATGACCCTGCATGGCCAGGCAAAACGGCTTAACTAAGCTGTCAGCTCTAATCAAGCCAATAAAAGGATCAGATAAATGTTTATTACATTGTGGGGAAAAGATCATTTCTATACTGAAATTGAGGATGACCTTTCCAGATAATTCCTAGTTGGCTTTTTTAAATGGTGGATAAATCACCGTCCCTTTGTTTGAGGCTGATGTGGTGGAACCTCGCTGACGGAGGGTATAAAACATTGTAGCCGGTACTTGCTCTAATCTGAGGCCCAATTTAGTTATACAATCCAAACTGTTATCTCAGCAAAGTTAATGGTGAGTCAGGGACACATTACATATACAGTAGGTCACTCTGTGCAGTGTAGCTTACACAGAGCTGAGCTGCTACTTCTGGAAATTTGACTGGATCCCCAGGCAACAGCAACATCTGATTAACTGAGCTTTACCTTGGGAACATGAGACTTTCGTTTTACAAACATGATAACTAGTATGGCTTTAATACTGTAGGACATGGAGCAGAACTTAAAAACAATAAAGCTTTTTCCTACAAATGCACAGTGAACAGAAAAGCTTAATCCTCTTGCTTTTAATTGTTTTATATGAAATTATGAAATACTTACAATCTTGCAGGTTCTCAGTTATTTATTCAATAAATAGGATTTTTTAAAATATTTATTTCTAAACATTGAGATTTCTCATGTACATATCTTTCATTTAACAGTAATTAGGGTTAAATGATTCATGATAATAATCTGTGTACAAAACAGGAAAAATTTTCAATAAATTGAAATGAATTACTACAAAAAGGTAGACATTTTAAGTTTTTTAGAAACGTTGAATCTAATAGAAAGTGTTACAAGTAAAATGTAGCAATGAGACTCAAATCACATGAAAGTGACATTTGTTTTATAGCAGTTTTAAACGGGGACACTGCATATAAATATTGTCAACCATCACTGATAAAGGAAAAACAAAATCCAGAAAATCCAGAACGTGAGGAAGAGGGACTTCATTGTGTCACACAGACCATTAGATGTGTTCAGTGGCCTGTGAGATGTTGTATCACTTTAATTAGTAGGAGACTGAAGGGCATGCTGATGTGGGATGATGCGGAGAGGTTGATTGTGTTTTGTGGCACCTCGCAGCAGGAATTCTCCTCCAAGTGGCTCTTGTCAAGCTTGACTTACTCTCTGGTCAAAGTGTTGTATTGAAGTGTTGTGAAATCAGATCTGGTGAGTCTGTGTTTGTCAAGACGTCAATTTCACAATAGTATTGTTTTTACATGATTTTTGATCAAATAAATGCAGCCTTGGTTAAAACAACAACAAATAATAATTTAATAGTTAATTATTATTATTAAAGTTAATTATAACTTTTCACTAGTAGTGTATAATGTACAGTACTAGCATAAGGTCAAATACACTCAAGTTTATAGATTTCTGCAGGTAATCCATCTACCCAGAAATGTATAAGGACCGATTATTTCTGAGATTGTAATACCTGGTGTGTCTTATTTATTAGATTATATAATATTTAAACAACATTTCCACTGAGGACCATGACTGTTGACCATATAATCGTCGATATCATGTTTAATGTGTGTTTAGTAAAGAGCCACCAACCTTCATGCAGAGACAAGTGTGCTCTCAATGCATACACATTTATATTACAGCTCACATATGCGAGAGACGTCGCATGCTGAAATGGAAACACATTATCTCATAGAAAAGCCGTCTGTAATAAGAAAAGGACAATAAAGACTTATGGAAAATCAAATGAGGTATGAACTGCCATAAGCACAAAGAAAATTATTCCCCTTTGGAAAATCGTGTATTTGCAGAAGATAATTTCTTCTGTGTCTCAATGCACTTGACCCTCTGATTATCTCTTCTATGCTTGAACTCTCCTTGAACTTAGAATAACCATCACACAAGTGGGATATGGCCATCTCCTTTGCATCTGGTTATTCTAGCTCCAATTTGCTGCCTAATACAGCAATTACCTTGATCTATGGCTGAAGTCACCCTTTCATGTATTAGTATTGGAATCAGCACATTTACTGAAAGAAGCACCTGACTGTGACCCTGCTTTTGCTTTTTAATGTCCTGATTAATTTGAATAGTAATTAATTGACTTTCCAGGTCAGACATTTCAAGTGGACAACCCCTGACACTTAATCTTCTCATGTGGAAAAAGGAGTTTTGTGAGGGATGACAAGCCTATAATGTTCTCAGGTTCATCAGAAATCTAGTATAAGCTGATTTATTAGTACACGAGAAAGTAAGAGGCCATGTAAGAGAATATAAAATTATTTCAAAATTACAAAAATAACACATTTGAAGCTTAATGTTTCCTATTAAGCAAAAAAAGATACAAACCTAGATTATCCAATTAAACTGTTGAAATATAAGGTGTTTTATGTAAATAAAGAAACAAATATGTAGTGTTTTACATTGTAAAAAAACTTTATATCACAGTTATAGAATTGTATATTTTATGTATCTCTGAACTGTCCAGCAATTAAAGGCAGACCAAAAGAAAAAGAATAGCTTTGTCAGCTATTATAACCGAAAGAAAAATAGAAGCTGCGTGTTAACAATGTCCTCATACTTGAAAGACAGTGAGAAATTAAAAAGAGAGAGAGCATACAGATTCAGTTTCACCAGGAGATGAAAAAACAGATGGCCACCCTCAGCAAGACATGAACAGAGGAGATTTGAAAACATCTTGGGCCCCAGCAGCTAGTAGGTTCTCAGTCTGCAGAGCTTCCACAAGGGCAAGTAGAACAATCACAAATAGCAGAGTTTTGCTGCATAAATAGACAAAGGACCTAAAGTCCAAAATGCATAAATATAAAATGCTCAGTTGTTTTACAAGAAGTCAGAAAATGTTCAGATTTACATCGATTAGGTGGTGTTGGAAACACGGTGGCCCTTTAAACATATTTATACACAAACAAAATAGGTCAGAGATATGAGTTGAATGGAAAATAAGAAAATGAATGCAAGTTAGTACTTGTAAGAATTACCTTCTGTTTTCTACAACCTGATCTCACAGAATTCCGTGAAATAACCACGAACTTTTAATGCATAATTCCGTGTTAGTATCACGTAATTACCAAAAATTGCGTGATACTACCACGTAAAAGATTACAGTGTAATTCAGTGACAGGCATCAGCCGTGATCCACTCACGGAT